>CM053513.1:30669334-30684408 GCA_028627145.1 Eidolon dupreanum
CTATCTGAATAATAACTGTTACTAATCTCATTCAGTAGTGAAAATATGCCCTCCACTTGAATATAAGCAAGAAATGCTCAAATGCTTTTGGTGTGGATCTGAGATTCTTACAATATCACCCTTTCATCCCCCTGTTTCTTTATATCAGAAGTTACTGAAGCCCTCCGTAGGCACTAGTTTCTGAGCTAATTAGCAAAGAGTCAGTACTCTCATTCCCTTCCTATTCTAATTGATGACAGTGAGGCTCAGAATGAAATCCTTTTGTGAACAGGTCTAGGAGCTGGTATGCCCCAGTGTGCCCCCTATGTATCAGAGTACTCACAGGCCTCCCTTTTTAGTGTGGGCCAGTGGACTCCATTGTCCTGTTTGGCACTCCAAGTCCCTGATAGGATTTTAACCCCTATCCACCTGACTAATTATTACCACTCTTCTCTTCCAAAGGGATCTCTTGAACATCTGGGTTTCTTATCTCCCTAGCATCTTTTCCTCTTTCATCTGATGTCAGATACTAATTTAAATTTTGGTAAGCTATCCATTGCCATGTTCATAGTTTCCATGATTTGGGTAGTTATGACATGTCAGCCCAAGCCTTAGCAATTAACACATGGCACAACCTGGCCAATGGGTTATTTAATGCTTTGGCCATGGTGATTGGTTCAGAGATGAACATGTGACACATGTTGTCCACTGATAATCAGTCTTGGGACTTGGGATAAAATCGTTGGGTAGAAGAAGCTCTTTCCATTATACCATTTCTCAACATGGTTGACATACAAGTTGAGATACTTCCTTGTTGTATTAGGGCTCTCCTGTGCACTGCAAGATGTTTAACAGTATCCCTGACTTCAGTCCATTAGTTGCTAGTAGCAACTCCCCCATCTCTAGTTGTGACAACCTTAAATGTCACCTGACACCGCCAAATGTCTATAAGAGGAGGTGAGAGCAAAACTGCCCCCTGTTGAAAATCACTGCACTAGAGAGAAACTGTGAAATATATGCCTGGAACTGCTGGTGGATTTTATGTGAAGAAAATTTGCCTGATGATGATGCCAATATATAGGAAGGTAGAGCCAAAAGAAGACTAAGACCAAATGACATTCTTTATGCTTCTAAATTTTTGTGCTCCTATACGTTAAGCCAGTCCCACTCCTTTTTGGGGAGATGTCCACTGTCACCACTTCTATTAAACACTGTAGGTCCTAGCCAGGATCATAATGCAAGAACAAAAAATAAGGCATAGAAATTGAAAAGAAAAAAAAAGTATCTTTATTTACAGAAAATATAATCTTCTAGGTAGAAAATTCTAAGAAATGTACCAAAAAAATCCCTATTAGAACTAATAAGTAAGTTCACTAAGGTGGAAGAATAAAAATCAATACACAGATTTCTATATTTCTATATATTAGCAATGAATAATTATAAATGGCAATTTAAAAATAGTACTATTTAAAACAGTATCAAAAATATGAAATTCTTAGCTATAAATTTAACAAAATAAGTGTAATACTTGTATCTTGAAAAGACTTAAATAAAAGGAAAGATATACCAGATTGTCAGAAGACCAAAATTTGTTAAGATGTCAAATCTCTCTAAGTTAGCCTATAGATTCAATGCATCCTAATTGAAAGTACATTATGCTTTTTAAAAATAGAAACTGATAAGCTAATTCTAAAATTTACAAATGCACAAAAGACCTATAGTAACCAAAATCATTTTACAAAAAAAGAACAAAGCTGGAATATTTACACTACCTGATTCAAGACTTCTTATAAAGCTACAGAATAAAGACAGTATGGTATTAACATAAAGGTAGATATATAGATCACAAGTACAGAATAGAATCCAGAAATATACCCAAATCAATATGGCTAACTGATTTCTTTTCACAATGATGTTAAGACAGTTCTAGGGGAAAGGATAATCTTTTCAACAAGTGGTGCTGGAATAATTGGATATCCATGTGCAAAAAAAAAAAAAAAGGGAACCTCACTTGTTATCTAATATTGTATACAAAAATTAACTTAAAATGGATCATAGATCTACATGTAAAACATAACACTATAAAATTCTAGAAAAAAAATAAGAGAAAGGCTTAGTGACCTGGAGTTTGGCAAACAATTTTTCAAATAGTTCTTGAAAAGCATGAAGTATAAAAGAAAAATTACTAAATCAAATTTTATTAAATTAAGACATATGGTTTTTAAAAGAACCATTAAGAGAAAATGAGAAGGCAAGATAGGTTGGGAGAAAATATTTGCCAAAACATATCTGCAAAAAGATTTGTATTCAAAATATACAAAATTTTTCAACTCAATAAACAGAAAACAAGCAACCTAGTAAAAAATTGGCAAAAGTTGTGAACAAACACTTTATCAAAGAAAATATATGAATGGCAAACAAATACATGAAAAGATGTTCAAAATTATTATTCATTAGGGAAATGCAACTTAAAACCAAATGATACAGAATGATATACCCACTAGAATGACTAAAATTAAAAAGACTGATAAAACCAAGTGTTGACAAGGGTATAGAACAGTTGTAACTCTTACTCATTGTTGCTGGGAAAGCAAAATAGTACTGCCATTTGGATTGTCAACTCTTAAAATCTAGGTCATTACAATATGACCTAGCAATTCCATTCCTAAGTGTGTACCCAAGAGAAATGAAAGCATATATCTATACACAGACTTATTTTTTCAACTTTATTAATAAGATCCCCAAACCAGAAATAACCCAAATGTCTGTCAACATGTGAATGGATAAACAAATTTTGGTATATTCATATAACAGAATGGTATTCAGCAATAACATGGAATAAACTAATGATACGTGGTCTAATATTATTTTATGCTAAGTTAAAGAAGCACAAAAGACTATGTACTGTATGATTTTATTTACATAATATTCTATAAAAGCCAAACTTCTTAGTAATATAAAGCAGATCAGTGGTAGCCAGGGGTCAATGGGTTGGAAAGCAGATTGCTCCAAAGGACCATAAGGCAATGTTTGGAGTAATAGAAATGTTCTGTATCTGTTTTACTAGTAGCTACATGACTGTCACATTTGTCAAAATACATAAAATTGTACATCTAGAACAGATGCATTTTATCATATGTCATTCTATCTCAATAAAGCTGCCTCCAAAATGCAAGGCATCTGCATTTGTATTGTATGAAAATAAGAAGGATGCTATGAACCAGGGATGGCAGTCAGCAAACTTCTGTAATGGGTCAGATAATAAATATGTTAGTTTTGCAGGCCATATAGGCTCTGACACAACTATTCAACTTTGTCTTTGTAGTGTTAACACAGGTATATCCAATGGGGATGTGAATAGGTGTGACCATGTTCCAATAAAACTGTGAGGATGCTAAAATTTAAATTTCATATAATTTCCATGTTATGAAATATTCTCCCTCTGATTTTTCCCCAGCCATTAAAAAATCTAAAAACCGTTCTTAACTATCAGGCCATGCAAAAACAGATGGCAGACCAGATTTGGCCCACAGGCTGTAGTTTGCCAAGTCCTTCCATAAACATATGTTAGTAAAAATACCAAAATAATCATGACTACATCAAAGAGATGATGATGCAGGTGAAATTTTTAATATTCCATTCATATTTAGAGATCTGTGTAGACTAAAATGAGCAAGCTTTTTTTTTTTTTTTTTTTTTTTTTTTTTTACTTATTCATCAACAGTACATATTTGTTTGCTGTGTAAATATTACTTTTTGGAGTAAGAGCTTAAAAATTCAAGACTTATTTTATTAAACAAAGTTCAACTTTCAAAACTTAGGACATACATATAAATTCACTTTCCCTCATAAGAAAATATTTTAAAACCTTGAAATAATTTCTAAAACTTTAATAAATACCTTGTCTAAGCCCTACACTTCCACTCCCATTTCCCCTTTTATCTTCTGTCTCATTCATAAGATTATGATAGGGTCTTTGCACTTGCTATACCATCTGGAATATTCTTTCCCTGCATCACAGCACTTCCTTGAAGTCTGTGTTCAGAAATCCTCTTATTAATAAAGACTTTAATAGTAAGCTGCTCTCTTAGTCTTTTCCCCCTTTTTCGATAGCACTTACACTGTGTCACATTATATCTTTACTTGTTTATTTGCTTATTTTCTGTCTCTTCTCACTAGAATAAGCTCCATGAAGGGAGTGACTTTACATTTTTCAGTGCTGTGTAATCCCAGTGCCTAGAAGAGTGCCTGGCAAATAATAGATCCTCAATATGTATTTGCTGAATAAATAATCTGAAAATACATAAAAAGATACATCTTTCAAGGGAATATCATCCAACAACTTCCATATAATGAGGAAAAAATGATGCTGAACCACTGGCCTAGGATACCCAAGGATGGTGAGAGAAAACACCAATGCTTATCAGCCATATGATCCTATCAGTCAGGAGGGTGAGCAGATCACACTAAGGGAGCACAGTGCTACAGATCCCTGAGAACCCCTAATGCAAAGATCTTTCCTTTGGAAAATACATCTTAAGGTTTTGAGCAATTGTCATAGGGAAGAACTTTCAGTAACCATGTCTTATACTGAAAAAGTAATGCCCATTTATTTTCCTTTCCCTTAGCTTAACTAGACTTCTAACATGTCCTTGTTAGAAGGGCTGATTATTTAATAGGAGGGTACTTCCCAGGTTTCAGAGAGGAGGTTTGAGTGAAGAACAGTGTATTAGATTCCTAGAAGGCAATTCAAGCACAAAGGGTTATAATATCAGATATTTCTTTATAAAGCCTATTTCACTGTCTCAGAACTGCACGGTCAAATTGTAGAAATCTATGCCTTTGAGGTTCCTGACATATAATGTTGACATTTTCAGACTCTCAATTCTATGATGAAAGATTAGAATGATGGTGGTGAACAAGAATGACACGTAGAAAGACATTTTCTGAAGTGAGTAAAAACATTTTTTTTAAATGGATGGAGAAATTTTCTTTTAAACTTTGAGTTGACTGTGAAGGAAAAAAAGAGAGAAAACAGAAAAAAGAAAAATACAAATTGGTTTTTATTCTTTTTACAAAACCTTATAGGAACAAATGCAAACTGAACAAATTTGTGTTTGAAACATCTTCCTTTTTTGCCACATGGTTGAAAATATTTTCATGGGAAAAATCTGGTCCATATTTTCCCAATACTTAAGAATTGTGTCAGAATGAATCTAGTTGTGACGTGTAAAAATTAGAGTTCAACTAAGTTTAAATTCAGAGACTGTTGTCTAAATACTTGTTCTGACTTATGGCCTTGAAGGAGAACATTAATGAGTTCTCTTTATCTCTTTCCTTCTCTGCTATGTATGCTATCTACTTGATTCTAGAACACGATTTTTTTATTTTTTCATTTTAACACTTCTGAAATCAGAGAGTTTTACAATGCTTGGCATCTCCCAGTTACATTTGTCAGCATTTTTTTTCTTTGTGGTACATAAAATAATATTGAATCTTATACTTGATATCATCTGAGATTCTATGAAATAAAATATACGTGAAACATATTTTGTTATTTTCAATTTTAAAATACTTTTCATAAGCCTACCCCCACACAATTCTTTATGAAACTCACAGCAAGGCCCAATACAAAAGAATGACTTCATACTATTGACTCACTGGCTCCATGACAATGGTTCTTCAGTAGTTACTAAGGCTCAGTACTTCTAAATGTGTATGTTTTGTCTTATATTTTCAGAACCTATACTTTCATAACTCACATAAACAAAGTTGTTATTAACAAGCACTTGATACCACGAGTTGCTAAAAACATCTCGATTTTAATATAATTTCTCTTTTTTCTTTCTGAGGCCAGATTCCCTGCCTACTGATTGCTTAAGTAAGGCTGAATTTAATCCAGGATTTAGTTTATGAAATTATATAATATTTATTTCACATTCTACACATGTCCAGCAACTTATTCCGTGAGGAGTATCAGCACCAATTAAACGTTAAGGGGTGGTGGGCCAGTGTTGAGGACACCTTGCTTCAGGATCAGGTCCTAAAATTGCAAGTCAGTCTTCATGGGAAGGGTGTGAGCTCTGGGGTCAGAGAAACCTGAGTTCAAATTCTGCCTTTGCCACTTCTTAACTTTGTGAATGTACATGTAAAATTGGAATAATGATAGCTACCCTGCAAAATTATTGTAAACATTGAAAGTACGTAAAATGTTTGACTTTAAGGGCTTAAGAAATGGTGATTAACAATATTGTTTACACTCTCATATAAGAAACAGTGATCCCAGGGGAAATTTGGAGAGTTGTTGCACTCTATCCTCCTCCAGTGCCCTTGTTTTTCACTTTAGATCTCAGTGTTCTGATATTTATATTTTTGCCCTGCTATAATCTAGAATAGTACAAATTAGAATTGTTCTCAGCTGAATATTTGTTATCATCTATTTACATTTATTTGTTATCACATATTTATATTTCAACATGAGTTTAAAGTGAGCAATGCAGCCTTGGGTTGGAATTCTGACTCTGCCACTCATCATTTGTGCCACTCTGGGTATGTGCTTAACCTGTGTATTAGAATTCTCCAGAGAAACAGAAGTAGTAAATATATATATGTGTGTATATGTATATACGTGTACATATGTATGTGTATACGTATATTTATACATGTATATACATATATATATAAATTTATTATAAGTAATTAGCTCATGTGACTATGCAGATAAATCTAAAAATGTGAAGAGTGAGTTGGCAAGCTGCAGACCCAGAAGACCCAATTGTGTATTGTAGTTCGACAACAAAGGCTAGCCAGCTCAAGACCTAGGGAGAGTCAATGTTTTAGTTCAAGTCTGAAGGCTGGAAAAAGCCTATGTCACAGTTCGAAGATAGCCAGTCAGGAAGAGTTCTCTCTTACTCAGGGAAAGGTCAACCTTTTTGCAATATTTAGGCCTTCAACTGATTGGATGAGGCCCACCCACATTGGTGAGGGCAATCTTGCTTTACTTAGTCTACTGCTTTAAACATTAATCTCATCCAAAACACTCTTACAGAAATGCCCAGAATAATGTTTGACCAAATATCTAGGTACTCTGTGACCCAGTGAATTTGACACATAAAATTAACCATTACAACCTGTCTGGATCTCACTGTCCTTTTTGTAACAGGGATGATAATCATATTACATCATGAAATTGACATCAGGAGCAAGTGAGACCATATATTCAAGGTCCTTGGTATTCAATAAAGGCCAGTTTTCCCTCTAATTTTTCTTCAATATTCAGTATTTTGGGCATCTGTGAATAGGTTAAGGGGCTGTCTTAACCTAAAACAAGAATCAATTCACTTAAGATTAAATTGATGGAAATAATATGGCTATACTATTTTCCATCAATTTAATCTTAAGTGAATTGATTCTTGTTTTTATGTAAGATGAGGAAGGGTTGGGATAAGGCCACAGAGATAACAATGATGACTATAGTGTGCTGGTCTGTGTCATTCTCGGCCCAACAGTATCCTTTCACTTTGACCTCTCTGGAGTCACTTTAGACCTAATTCTTGTTGTCCATCTTACTGTGAGGCCCATAGGCCTACTCACTCACCAAAATCAGTAGAAAAGGACATGTGGGTAACTAAATACTTGAATTTTCCTAGTAATACTAAAATAACCCAGTCCATGGAAGAAAGTATCTTTGTTCTTATTTCAATGCAAAGTAATTATGAATTTGCATTTAAATCCAAGTCATCCTGTCTTTTATAATATATCTAATCTAACTGCACACATTTTTTTCCTGTGGGTCTTTTTTTGGAAAATGTGACATGTACAGCTAAGGTTAACAACTGCTGTCAGAAAAGCAGCTAATAATGAGAAAGTCTGAATTTCAGAAGATTTTTGTTATGCAACTTCCTGCTCTCCTGATACCTAAAAAAAATCTACATAAAGGCTGAAAATAATTTTGATTAAAACAAAAATAGTTTCTTAGAGATGGGTCATCCTTTGGCTGAGTTAAACAGCCCTGCTTTTGCAGCTAGCACTTCCTGCTTTTTGTGGACTCCCTGACCACATGATAAGGTGTTTGGCTCCAGGTTTCTGGTCGTGTGACTAGAACGAGGTGGTGGCAGTGGTGGAGAGTAGAGGTGAGGCGCAGTTGGCCAAGCCACACCTTTCTCTCCCTGTCACTCTCTGAATGGGTGGTTTCCACTAATAAGTCTTTGCTCCTGGCAAAATTGCTCTCTGAAAAAGACATGGAACCCCACTTGCATTCAGCTATTCACCTACTTCATTTAAGAAAATGGACCATATGGTATTTGTGTTTATAATGATTCTTTGCTGTTTCTAGATTGCTCACAGGCTCAGAAAGTGAACCTTACTATTATAAGTGCAAAGGTCAAGTGTTTTGACTCTGCTTAGCAACTCCCAAATAATGAAATTGTTACCCAGGTGGAAAACAGGGTCTGGACCAGATGAAACACCAAATAATGGAGTGTATGTAAAGGACATTTAACACCATACATAAACATCCCTCTTGATTATAATTGGGGGAGCAGCTTCCCCTCCCTATTGGCATTCACTCTGAGCATAGACATTCTGTGAGGATTCTACCAACCTAGGATCTACTGAACAATATTCTCACCTTATACACACACAAACACACACACACACACACACACACACACAACAAATCACACCAGGCACCTCCTATGCTATGCCAAATGCCCCATTCCTAGATGTCCTAAACCATAGCTGACCATTTCTTGCCAAAACATCAATCCACAAGCCTCTGCTCTTGGAGATATCTGCCAATTTGGTTATTGCTTCTTTATTTCAACTGATTCTTCAAAACTTACAATCTACCTGTGTTTTACTCAACAAAATTCACAAGGCAGTTTGTGAAACCCTACCTCCTTTGTAACTGGGAAGAAAATTGTTTATCAAAAAGATACATTAGGAGATGGTGACTTCTGGCCTTAATGGCTCATTCAAATGGCTAACTAGCTAACAATTATTCATTCATTAATTTATCAAATATTTATTGAGAACCTACTATGTGCTAGACACTGTTCTTGCTATGAGAATACAATAGTGAACAAAGTAATCAAGGCCCATGTTTTCATGAAGATTATAGTTATATGTGGGGTGGGGGAAGTGGGAGTAGTTAAAAATAGGTACACAGAAAAACAAGGACATTTCTGATTTTATCATTTTGAGGATTCCTATTTTTTCGGTGTATATAGTGACAACACTTAAGATCTACTCTCTTAGCAAACTTAGAATATACAATACAATATTATTAACTATAATCACCATGCTATACATTAGACCCCTAGAATTTATTCATCTTATAATTGGAAGTTTATACCCTTTACCAATAGCTCCCCATTTCTCCATGTCCCCACCCCTGCCAATCATTGTTGTACTCTCCGGTTCTGAGTGTGGCTTTTTTAGATTCTACAGATAAGTGAGATCATATAGTATTTGTTCTTCTCTGTGTTTGGCTAATTTCATTTAGTATAATGTCATCAAGTTTCATTTATGTTGTTACAAAAGGCAGGATTTCCTTTTTAATGATTAAATAATAGTCCTTTGTATGTATATAGCACATTTTCTTTATCCATTCATCCATTGACAGACACTATGAAAGGATGGTGATTTTGTCAAATGCTTTTTCTGCATCTATTGAGAAGATCATATGATTTTTTCTTTTTACTTCATTCTGTTAATGTGATATATCACATATAATGATTTGTGTATATAGAACCACCCTTGCATACCAGGGATAAAAGCATTTGATCTTGGTATATGATCCTTTTAATGTGCTGCTGAATTCAATTTGCTGGCATTTTGTTGAGGGCTTTTTATATCTACGTTCACCAGGATATTGGCCATAATTTTATTTTCTTGTAGTGTCCTTATCTGGCTTTGGTACAAGGGCAATGCTGGCTTTGTAAACCAGTTTGCAAGTGTTCTCCCTCTTCAGTTTTTGGGAAGAGTTTGAGAAGAACTGGCATTAATTTTACTTTGTATGTTTGATAGAATTTACCTATGAAGACATCTGGTCCTGGGCTTTACTTTGTTGAAAAGTTTTTGATTACCGATTCAATCTTATTAATCATTATTTGTACTTTCACATTTTCTATTTCTTCCTGATTCAGTGTTGATAGACTGTATGTTTCTAAGAATTTATTTATTCTAGGTTTGTTGGCATATAATTGTCCATAGTAGTCGCTTTTGACCTGTATTTCTGTGACATTTGTTGTAGTGTTTCCTCTTTTATTTCTGATTTTATTTTTTTGAAACTTCTCTTTTTTTCTTAGTCTAGCTAAAGGTTTGTCAATTTTACTTATCTTTTCAAAAAACGAACTCTTACTTTTATTGATCTTTTTTTTTTTTTTGTCTTTCTAGTCTCTATTTCATTTATTTGTCCTCTAATCTTTATTATTTCCTTTCTTCTGCTATCTTTGGACTTAATTTGTTCTTTTTATAGTTCCTTGACATATAAAGTTAGATTGTTTATTTAAGATCATTCTTTTGTCTTAATGTAGGTATTTAATACTATAAACTTCCCTCTTCAAATTGCTTTTGCTGCATCCCAATTTAACTTCTACTGTTACTTAGTTTTTTCATACTAAGTTTTACTATGTTGTGTTTTCATTTTTGTTTATCCCAACATACTTTTTTATTTCACTTATGATTTCTTCTTTGACCCCTTACTTGCTCAGAGTGTGTTTAATTTCCACACATTTGCAGATTTTCCATTTTCTTGCTTTTATTAATTTCTAATTTCATACCGTTGTGGTCAGAGAAGAAACTTGATATGATTTCAACCCTCTGAAATTTGTTAAGACTTGTTTTGTGGCCCAGCATACGATCTATCCCAGAGAATGTTCTGTATGTTCTTGCATATTTTGCTATTTTGGGGTGGAATGTTACATATATATGTTAGTTTCATTTTGTCTATGGTCATATTCCAATCCAATATTTTCGTTAGTACTTACGAGCTGATTCAGTTATTAGATTGACTGTTGTGGTATTGCAGTGCTTGTGTTCAAGTAACCCCTATTTTATTTAATAATGGTCCCAAAGTGCAAGAGTAGTGATGTTGGCAATTTATATATGCCAAGAGCATGTGAGATCTTGCTTCCCAGCACTGTCGTTAGTTTGGCTCAAATAAACTTTTACAAATTCAAAAAAAAAATTAGATATGACAAAGAGAAGCCATAAAGTGCTTCCTTTAAGTGAAAAAGGGGGAAGTTATCAACTTAATAAGGCATTTTATCATCTCGCATCATCACAAGAAGGGTGCATACAGTACAATATGATATTTTGAGAGAGACCACATTCACATCACTTTCATTACAACATATCATTATAATTGCTCTATTTTATTAGTAGTTATTGTTGTTAATCTCTTACTGTGTATAATTTATAAATTAAACTTTATCATAAATATATATGTATAAGAATAACCATACTATATATAGGAATGGTACTATCTGTAGTTTTAGGCATCCACTGGGGGGTCTTGAAAATGAATCTCTCACAGAGGGAAAGAACTACTATATGATGTTTGCTTGGGTGTTCTACAGGTTTTGTATGCTATCTTTATTCTTTTCCTTTTTTTTTCCTTGTCTTAGTCTGTTCAGGCTGCTATAACAAAATACAGACTGGGTGGCTTATTAACAATAGAAATTTATTTCTCACAGTTCTGTAGGCTGTGAGAAGTCTAAGATTGGGGTTCCAACATAGTAAGATGAGAGCCCTCTTCTGGGTTGAAGACTTCTCTTGGTGTCCTCACATGATGGAAAGTGCTAGGGAATTCTATGGAGTCTTTTTTGTGAGAGCTCTAATCCCAGTTGTGATGGCTTTACCCTCATGACCTAATCATCTCTGAAAAGTTCCACATCATAATTATTACATTGGGCATTAGATTCCACCCATTAGAATCTGAGAGGTATATAAACATTCAGGCCATAGTATTCCTCTAGCTGACTAATTTCAAATGACCTGTCTTTGAGTTCACTAATTATTTCTTCTGCATGAATGAGTATGCTTTTGAAGCTCTCTATTAAATTTTTCAGTTCTCTCTCGAGCTCTAAGATTTCTGATTTTTTAAAAAATGATTTCTACTTCTTTATTAAACTTCTCATTTTGTTAGTGCATTTTTTTTCCTGATTTTGTTTAGTTGTCTGTTTTTCCTTGCTTCTCATTGAGCTTTTAAAGATGATTAGTTTGAATTCTTTGTCAGATAATTCATAGATCTCCATTCCTCTGGGGTTAATTACTGTTAGCTTCATTAGTTTCCTTTGGTAGTGTCAGGTTTGGCAGATTTTTCATGATCCTTATAGCCTTACATTGGTGTCTGTGCATTTGAAGGGGCAAACACCTATTCTAGCCTTTATAAACTGGTTTCAGCAGGAAAAGACCTTTTCCTGTTGGTGCCCAAGCTGATGGGATTGCCTCTAGGATTGCAGTTTAGCATGGTTAAAACTGGTCCATGGCTGCTGCCAGGTCCATAGTGAGGTCTGCAGTTAGTGGGTCTGTTACCAGGGGCTGGGGTAGGCATGGCTTATGTCTGGCATCTGAGTAGATGGGATTGCCTCTAGGACTTTGGTGAGTATGGCTGGCACTGGGACAAGTGTCAGCTTCAGGGTCCACAGACAGAAAGCCTGCTTTCAGGTGTGCAAATTAGTGTAGTTTCTGCCGAGTCCATGGGAGGCCTCTGAACAGGTCATTGGGCAGGCAGAATCAGCTAAGAACTATGGCTGAGAGGGGCTAGAACTGAATCACAGGGCTGCTTCAGGATCCACAGGTGAGACAGAGGATTTGCAGGCCTGCCTCCAGATATACAGATAGGTGTGCATCCTACCAAGTCCCTGGGTAGGCAGGGCCACTCCCAGACCATGGCTGAGAGGGGCTGGAGCCAGGTTACAGGCTGTTTCAAGCTCTGCAATTAGATCGAGATTGGTAGGCCTGCCTCTAAGAGCATAGGCAGGCGTGACTCCTTCTGAGTCCCTGGGCAGGCAGGATTGCTTCCAGACCATGGCCGTGAGGGGCTGGAACTGGGTACAGAGCCATTTCAAGATCTATACTCAAACTGGGGTCAGAGATCCTACCTCTGAGAACACAGACAGGTGTGTCTCTCACTGGGTCGCTGGGTAGGCTGGACTGCTGCCAGACCATGGCAGTGAAAGGCTGGAGCCAGGTTACAGAGCTGCTTTAAGATCCACAGTCAGACTAAGGTTGGTAGACCTACCTTTGGGAGCACAGATGCATGTGTCTCCTGGCAGATTCCCTGGATGGGAAAGGAGTGTTCCCAACATGCAGCTAAGAGAGGCTGGAGCTGAGGTGTAGGGCCATTTCAGGATCTTCAGTTGGACTGAGGTCAGAGGGCCTGCTTCAGGGGCACAGATGGGCATATTTCCATGTGGATCCCAGAACTGTTCTCAGACTGTCACTGAGAGGTCTATAGTCAAGTTACAGGGCTGCTTCAAGATCTGTGGTCAGACCTGGATCTTAAAGTTCCCTTAGATGGCTGTCAAACTATTGTTGCTGAGGGTAAATATAAGCAGGGGCCCTCCTATTGACTGCAAGAAGTATCTAGCCATATATAGTGTATTGTTTGCTGTAAAGCAAGCAGAGGTGGGAAAGAGACAAATATATTTTTAGCAAAATCATGTCATGGTTATTATTTCTCAACAAATAGGGCAAAAATCATGTTGATAAAAATATTCTTGACTTGTGTGAAATCTGACTATGATGTGTTTATGATAGTTAATATGTACCTTTAAGGAAATGAGGGTGAATTCAGGCCAGAGTCTTCACTGGCACAGAGTAGAGTGTGATTGGACCACCCATATCTTATCCCTAATCATTGTACCAGAACCTACTGCTCTGCCTGTAGGAGCCAGTCGAAGTTTGGGCAGTAAAAAATCTCCATTAACATCTGGCTAAAGGCAAAGGCACCAGAATTTGTAAGAAGAGGCAGAGGGCCAGGACACCTTGCTCATGTGGGAAGGGGTGGAAAGTCTCAAAGGAGGATGAGAGGGAAACTCAGAGGAGAAAATAACTACCCAAAGGAGACACGGTGGGCAGACTGTCCAACAATAACTGTTTAAACCTCATCAGAACCATTGTCAAAATGGGGGTGGTAGAGGAAAGAACTCACATTTTGCACTGAGTAAGCTAGAGGTGGGGCTTAATGGACACAACCCTCCACCTCCATCAACCAGTGGAGAGACCTCCACACTAGGATAGGGGACCCACAGGAAAGCAATACCTCCTCTGACCTATGGGAAGGGACAGGAAGAGTCACCTATGCCATATGAGTGTCTTTGCTGTCTGCTGTCTGGGTGGTTCTGGTGCAGGCTGAGAGGGTCAGTGATGAGTCTTTTGTTCAATGTTTTACACAGCAGGAAGGAGGTTGAGGGTCCTCAGAAACCAGGGTGTGCTCGAAGTGGTGAATCCAAATGTTGTAGAGAGTGTGGACTCTGGGAGCAGCCTCCTCTGATTCGGATCCCTGTTCTGTTAGCCTTTTGTAAAGTACTTTCTGAGCCTGTTTCTTCAACTGTCACTGGGATAAAGATAGCACTTGCCCCCAGGGTTGTTGGGAAGATTAAATAAGAGGGGGCATGTGAGATAGCTAGCACAGAGCAGGAGCTCAACAGACCTCACTTATTGCCTTTAGGAAGAAAGAATTCTTACCATCTCAGAAACATAGACTTTACTTTGCATCATACTTCTGGAGATATTAACAGAGTTTCTGAAATTAAAATTGATGGGTCAAATACAGGATAGCCAATTAAACTTGAATTCCAAACAAATAACTAATAATTTTTTAGCATAAATATGTTTCAAATACTGTACAGGACCCACACCTATACTGAAAAATTATTTGTTGTTCATCTGAAATTTAGATTTAATTAGGCATCTTGTATCTTTAGTTGCCAAATTTGGTAACTGTATTTGGCAATTCATTTTAGGCAGACTCTGAAACAACAGTCTCCAGCTGGATTTATTAACACTGTTCTTGTGGGTTTCAGGGAACTTAGTCTAGTGCTGCCCAGCTAGTCGGGCAGGCAAACCAGAACCCAGGGAGGCCG
>CM053513.1:30694940-30813511 GCA_028627145.1 Eidolon dupreanum
GGGGGGGGCGCGCGCGGGGGAAGGGAGGGCGCCACCTCCGTTACTCTCGCGTCCCCTCTCCCCAGCTCAGCTGCGCGCTCATTTCACACATGGCCGCTGCGCCTGCCTTCCCGGAGCTCAGCTGAAATATTGCTTAGCTCAGCCTTGAAATCCAACCTAAATTCACCCCTTGGGCCCGTAGATACTTCCCTTCCAGATGCTCTTCCCCAACCGGAGATCGAGTAATGGAAAGTGACAGGCTGATCACTGGGACCTCAAAAGTAAAGTTGAGCGACAGCCAGCTAGCTGAGCGTGCTTCTCCCCGGAAGACCTGGACCCGTGAAGGGTGGAGCTATTTTCTTGAGGCGGATAATCATAGGTCGGGGATCCACAGATGCACCCTGGGGGGAGCCGGGAGTTTAATTTATTTTCAGACCAGGATGCTTCTTCAGATTTGAGGGATTCCCATTGCTGGGGTAGCTCCTACTTCTTAAGGAGTGGGATGTGAGGAGGCGGGGAGTCCTGGCCTCAACATCAGAGTCCACTATGGCAAATCTTAACAGTTATGGGAATTTTCTTAGGGTTTAAAACAAATTGAGGTATGAAAAAACACATTTCCTAGACAAACCGTTTTTCTATTCAGCCCCCAATCCATATAGCGTTCTCCTCAGTTTTAGAAAAAATGCCTTTTCTGGAGCAGGGCAACAAATGGAGGCAAGACGGGCAAGTGGAAGAGGATGCAGCCAGGCACAAAGGTTCTGGCTTGGTTAGCAGAGCATGGCCTGGCTTTCAGCAACATTCGTGCCACTCAGTTGGTGCCCCTTGTGCAGTGAACAACAGGTACAACCATATCAGGTGACCGAGCTTCCTTTCCTCCTTTTTTTTATATCTATTGTTTATTGAATACCTTCTCTGTGCTCCATGTTCTCTGGCCCTTCTATCTACCTTCTCCATTGTGTAGGTAGTGAAAATCTAAAGACAAATAAAATACCGTGTCTGACTTCAAGAGGCTTATAGTCCAGTAAAGAAAGCAGCCATGTAAACAGATGAACCTAGGATTTTGATATTTAGGACTGAATGATTCATACATGTTTAAACTCAGAATCAGGCTGATTCATATCAGGAATAAGAGCCTAAGAACTTACCTCCTCAGAAACCACTCCTTAGTTGTGGAAGGTCTTGCAAGTGTAAGACGTTTGCTGTCTAGAATCCTGACTTCTCTCTGCGAATCTTAGTGTCCACAGAGAAGACACCTCTGCTCTGAGAACCTCAGTGGGTTTGCAACAGCATGTTTGGGAGAGGGCTGAATTGCTCTGCTATTGAGAGAGGGAAATTAGAAATGGTTTGGGGACATTGAGGAGTAGGGAAGGAGACAGAATGACAGAACTCTTTGTGGAAGAGAGGCCAGAGAAAAATCCTAATGGAGGATGAATTTTTAAGTTATATCTGCTGTGAGGGATGCTATTAAAATCTTTGCTCCATAACGCCCCTTCTTGTGCCCACAAAAAACCCTATCATTATAGTCCACTCATAATTCCAAACTGCCTGGGGTAAGGGGAGGAGACCAAGGAAAAATTTAGTTCCTTTTAAGTTGTCATGAGTCAAAACCATAGGCGCTAGAGGCGAAGCAGACCATGAGAATATTAATCTATCAGCATTCACACAATTACTGGGAAAGTTAGATTTCTTGGGCCATGGAAGTGGAGATTCAAGGCAATTTTAGGCAGCTCTTAAGGAACAGGGAGGTTCTAGCTGATATCCAAGCTGGAGCAATAATATCCATAAAGTAGTTTGTCATGTTTTCAACTCAGAGTCATGTTCAAATGCATACAACAACCAGGCAGGTAAATGGGTAAAGCAGATTGGATCTGAAACAACAGGGATTGGTGGGGACTGTGGCAAGAACACAGGTTGCATCAGAAGCGGACAACTGCCATCCAGATCTAGCTGAGCATTGCCTGGCAAGCATACAAACTCACTGTTGTCAGATAGTCTACATTTTAAGAGAATCCAAAAATGTAGATGTTTGAGAAAAACCACCATTTTTAAAAAAGTTAACTAATCCAGAAAAAATTTTTAAACTTTAAGGGTCAAGCAAAAGATGTCTCATGCTATATGCAGTTTCTGTTTTAGAAGACAGAGAAGATCCACTTTCAGAACAAGTAATGAAATGAACGGCATTAGTAAGTGAAAAATGGTAGGAAAATTTCTGACCTTAAGTCCTAAATTCAGGGGTCCAGGCTCTGCTTTGCTACTAATTATCTGTGTGGCCCCAGCAAAATAATTTACAACGTCTGGTCCTTAGTCACTTTGTAAAATGAAGGCATTAAATCTGACACTCTCTTAAAGGTAGAGTTTCCATTATTAAGGGGGCAGAAAGGAAGTTTAAGCTCTAGAAAAACAAACCCTGGGTGTGTTTCAAATAGTATTGAATTCATTGACATTTCCTGTGTGTCTGCAATTGATCATGGAATCCTTGCTTACTTTGAAAAAGTAAACACAAACTCCCAAAACACCTTAATTACTTTGCCTGCTTGAGAACAATGCTTTCAAAGTGGGAGAAGAGCCCCCACGACAGGGAGCTGTGTTACTGACACTATCAGCAGGTGAGGTACAGAGTCTGTCAGTGATGATAAGAGTGCTGGCATATTTCCTATTCATGCTGACACTGTTCCAAGACGGAAACTTAACTGATGTTTGTTCAATAATACCCAGATATGTCACAGAATCCAGGGAGCGGGGGAAGTTCAGTATCTTTTGTCAGCTTAGAGTAAAACCCTGGGGAAACTATGTCGCAGACTGTTGCAGATGTTTTGAGATTAAATGATGTTTCCGTGAAAATGTATGAGGCATAGGTTACTGGTTTGCCCACTGGCAAACTGCCTTTTGTTGGATCAAGACCCTCACACCCTATTCCCCAGGCCACTGGAATAAACAGTTGAATCTAGGCCTCTGAACTTTATATTAAACGCCAGGACAACCCTATCCTCTTCAGGAATTAATCAAGTGTAAGGATCCCAAAATGATGGGATAGGGGAAAGGTGGAGTAGGTGGGAGGATGAGAAGCATCAGCAAAGACCGAGTGGGCAAGAGGAGACTCAGACAGAGCACTGAGATGGAGTAATTTTAGGAGGCAGTACTGTTTATGGAACATTTCCCTCTTGATAGCTACTGTCACATTCTAGTCATTAGACTGCATTTACTGTGGGTTGTAGAAATTACTTCTCATGGGAAATGAAAGCAATTCTTTTTTCAAAGGATGCTTTGTTTTCTAGGTGAAGAAAGTAAAGCATATGATGGTGCAGTGTCCATAGCCTACATTCCCTGCTAAGACAATCTCGGTTCAAATTCACTACTTAGCGTGACCGTGTGAATAAGTAACCAAGAAATAATAATGATAATAGTAACAGCTGTTATCACTTGTGGAACACTTTCTGTATGGCAAGCCTTAAGCTGAACATTTACATATGTTTTTTCAATTAATCCCTAAAGATAACCTGAGCACTCTCATTAGGCCCATTTTACAGATGAGGAAACTGAGGCTTGAAGAAGTTAAAATATTTACTCAAAATAACACAGTTAGGGACTCAAACCAGTCTGGCTCTGAAGCCCATTCTTATAAGTACTTATCCCTGAATATAGTACATTTGTTTGAGAAGTACTGTGTCATTCCTGAAATAAAATCTCTCCCAGCAAATACTGTAGGAATGTAAGAAGTGAATGAAACATAGGAGGGTACAAAACAGACACCGATATTTCTGAGATTGGAGTAATCCACGTGGCTTTCAGTTTTAATCTATTATATCCATGAGGAGGCACCTGCTTCCCTTCTGCCCTCCACATATCAGCATCTAAAGCTTAAAATATCTGCAAATTAAAGTGAGACCATGCTGCTGTCTGAGGAAATGAGAGCTGCAGCTTCTGTTCTCTGCTGCCTCCGCCAGCCGAAATCCCATTCTTGCCTTGTTAGCATTTATATAAGATCTCTAGATGTAGCACCGACATACTGTACCTCACTGCCCTGGGTATTCTTGTCTTGATTCGTTGCAGTGAAGTCACAATAACTGGCTCCATTTCTTCCCTTCATACCCGATAGAATGCCAGGAGCTCCCTGGGCTCTAACTGCAGTCTAGCGTCAAGCCAGGCTCAATCCCACCTGAGTGATAATGATCATTAATTAAATCCTTTTATCCTTTGTAACCTGTTTTACAGTTTTCAAAGAGCTTTCAGACACATCTTGTTTGCCTTGACATAATTCGTCAATGAGACATCAGTGAAAAATCAAATGTGTCCCTGTCCATTGCATACCAAGAACTCCTCTCTTTTCTCTTGAGAGCAGGGCACGTGGCTGGACTTCAGAAGAGTTTGTTTTTTGTTGGTGGTGCTAGAAGGAAGAGTGAGGGATCAACTCTTCTCCCTCCCAACTATAACTCTTTTGGGATTAGGAAAGTTATCAAAGAAGAAGAAGAGGCAAAAGCCACAATGCCACTGGTGATGTGGCTTCTTACGCTTGGGTTCCTCCACTGAGGTGCCCACTTCATGGAGGACACAGGGTAGGGGCCTCTTGGTTCTCTAGGGCCTGCATTTCCCCGCCTTATACTGCACTTCTCTCAGTCTTCCAGTAGCTCTGAAGGATGTGTTTGCCATTGGCCAGCAGTCTCTCCCTGGGCTCAACTCATGGGGTCCTCCTAGTCCATGGATCCCTCAATTCCTAAGTTGGGCTCTGTGTCATTCTTACATAAAAGAAGAGAAACTTTTCCTTATTGAAAACCATACAGAGAATGTCATACATTGTTTAGCCAAGCATTAATGAGGCTTTGAAGATGGCAAGGGAAACCAGAGTTGAATTTGGAGGTAGATGCAAGAAGAGTTGAATTGCTGTGCAAAATGGTTCCTGAAAAATTTTTCTATGCTGCTGAAAACCAAGAAGAAGGTAGAGCATGAGGCATGAATTACAATAGAAGGCAGTTACCGGTTTCCAGAAATGGCCAAGGTGATTCGCAGAAAATCCAATATTTAATTTTTAATTATTTGCAGAGCTGTGATGTGAAGTCCTCTGTTTCCCCAGTCAGTGCAGCCTGATTTATTAGCATGTGCATGAAGTGAGAAGGGTTTCATGACTAGAAGCAGAGGAAGAGAACCACCTAAAGAGTGAGAGGTAAGCGGGGCAGAGTTTGAATGAAGTCAAAGTTTCCATGAAAATGTAATCCCACCTGGGCATGGGATGGAGAAGGGACATGAGATAGCAGAGTAATGGGGACACTTTGGGGATAACTCATCGGTCCTGTGAGGAAGACAGAGTCAGTAGTAGTATATGCTCTTTTGACATGTAAGAAAACAAAATCCAGATAGATTACAGTACTTACCCACTGTCACACACTTAACAAGTAGGGAAGTACAGATTAGAATGCAAAACCATGTTCTATTCTTAGTTTAAAAGTTCCCATTATTTGCCAGCTAAAAGGCAACCATAAAGCAACAATCAAAAGTGAATAAATACCTTCTATATAATTCATTCTAACTCATTACATCACCAGCTTTCTCCTTACTGTGTCACTCTGCTATAAACTTCACCATCAGTGAGACTTGGAGCAGAAAGGAAGGAAGGGTCATTTCAATCCAAGGGACATTACCAGTGCAGAAACCCTAGGGGGGACATCATAGCAGCAAACATGGGATGGGTGGGCAGAGGGTAGGGAACTTAATGAAGCAAGTGGGTGATCTGCCTCAACCAGGTCGCAGCTAAGCCCAGGGTAGATGGGAGTCTTTACAGGGCATATGCTGTATATCTTTTGGGAAGATGAGAAGAGATTCCCAGTTCTCTGCATTTTTTTTTTTTTTTTTTTTTTTTGCTCTGCAGAAATCCTGCTGGGGTTCTCCCAATTTGGCACAATACTGCGTCTGACAGCCTGCCTTCTGAAACCTTCTTTCTGCCTTGTGACCTTCTCCTCCATTGACTGTTTCCACTACTCTGAGGACCCGTGATTTGGGCTGTTTGCTTAATCTTTCACCACTAGAACTTGTCTCCTAGCCTGAGTTCTTTGTGGGCATTAGTGGGTAATTGCTGGTTGATTCACTGATGTTTTCACCATGAAACTTGTGATACTCACATGATTCTGAACAAGAACCAGGCTGAACCCATGTCATCTGTCACTTGTAGGTAGCCTTGTACATTTCTCCCAGCTACACGCTCCAGTAAATAAGCATGGTGCTGTCTCCTGATGACTTCTGTCCCTAGAACTGTCCTTGATGGCTGCTGTTCCTGAGGCTATCATCTAATGACTACCTTCCCAGAGGCTGTCCATAATTGTTACTGTCCCTGGGGCTGCAACCAGAACTCTATCTGGTGCTGAGAAAGAAGAGCAGTTGAGCCATGGAATTATAGGAGAGAGAAACAAGGCCCTCTGAGCTGGCATAGGACTCAGTGGTTGGGTGACCATACATCGTTTTGCATCTGGGATGCTCTCACTTAGGTCTGTTGTCCCACTGTAATTATTAACAGAATCTCCTTTCCAATCTCAAAATGTCCTGATGGGATGATAAAATATGTACGATCACCCAACTTTAGTGATCATCTAAAGGAGTAGTTTTCCAGCTTTTACTTAGCCTGGAAGACTTTTTCTTCAACTTACTCCTAACGACTAATATGTAAAACAGAAATAGGAAACTCTTCTGACTGAAGGGAGTAGAGGAGGCTGACCCCCCAACACACATACACATCACGTGACCCCTTCACCACTGTCACTCCTACCTACTGTGGCAGCCCCAGCCAATGGGAGTCTTAGAGCTCAATGCACCACCAGTGATACCCGCTATTTTAATTTTACAGATGAGGGAACTAGAACCCATGGAGAGGTAAAGGGATTATATAAGGTACTACCGCTAGTTAACGAAAGAGCCCAAGTTAGAAATCTGTAGTGATATCTCCACCAGGCCAAATCTCCTTTCAATTTGCAAATGGCCTTAAAACTAATTGGCTATATGCCTAATTTTGTGCTAGAAGTCCACAAAGCACAATAGGGGATGGCTTTGTGCTGAGGTAACTTGCTGTGAATTGTGTATGTATTATTAAAGTAAACAGTGCTTGGGGACAAATGCCTTTTCTAGAGACTCTATCCTTGAAAATATTTGGATGGACTTCATTAACCCCAACAAGCAGCCCTCAAAAAGTGAAACAGGAAGCAAAGCTCATGCTCTTGTAGAAAAAAAACACTTGTCCCTCACAGGGCCTCCCCAGCCCAGAGCTCTCCTTTTGTCCTAGCTCTTCATTTGGTAAATCTAAGTGGAAACAGTGCCCTATCATGGAAGCATACGGCTTCTCCAAGCCCCTTGTCATTTAAATAGCTATCCACCTTCTGCTCTACATTCTGCTCCCACCTGCCCTCACCTGGAACCCAGCTAAGCAGTTTCAACTTGAACCCTGTGCAAGAAAAGCAGATACTAAATGCAAATCAGAAAGCATAGCAACCATTTTATGCCCTAAGGAAGGCCAGCAAGAGGCAAAGTCATGTGCAAGGCAGCCTGCTTGTGGCAGCTTCCGGGTGAGGGTAGGGTTCTGTTTCTTTTATTTTAACCTTGCTTTAGCTTGATCCAGGCACTGACTGTCTGTCAGGAGAACACAAGCCTATAACTCTGGCCCACACAAACCAATTTGTACTCAATCAGAAAGCAATCATTTCCTTCCCCTTGTGTAGAAGAAAAACGGCTCAACAAGGTGGGGCTGCATCCAGGCGTGTCCTTGCCCTTCTACCTGCTGACTCAGAGTATTTGCATAGCTGGGATTCTGAGGAAACACCCAAGTCCATCAGTGCAAAAGTTCTGGATAATCTATGCAAAGTATGTTTCTCTAGCTTTGAGGCAGAGAGAACCAATGGGCTGACATAAGAAACAATAGTAGAAATAAAATCTAACATTTATCCAGCCCTCACTCTGGGGTGGTTCCTCTAATTCAAGCCTGACTAAAACCCTCTTAGGTGAAAGCTAAGAAATAGGATTTAAATAAGGTGATGTTCCCAGTTACTCAGCAAAGAAGTAGTAGCATGAGGTTTTGAGCCCACGCAGCCCAGATCCTGAGCCTGCACCTTAACAACCAAATCCAGGAAACACGAGCTTAGGCAGAGGCTAAAGGCGCTTGTCAAAATGCATGCTCTGAGTCGGAAGCTCTGGTATGTCAGACACCCTGCATTTCTAAGAGGCTTCCAAGGGATGCCAGTGCTGCCGCAGGCCTGAAAGATCTAGAACAGCAATCAGCAAACTTTCTGTAAAGGGTCAGATAGGAAATATTTTAGGCTTTGTGGGAGAAGTACAGTCTCTATTGTTTATTATTTTAATTTTTATTTTTATACAGTCTTTGGAGTATAACATCATCCTTAGCTCTTGACTAGTGGGCTGCATTTGGCCAGAGCAGCAGTGTGCTACTCCTTGACCTGGAGCTCTGTGAGTGGTGAGGTCACCATGCTGACAGGCCCAGGTGGAGACTATCTCCAGACAGTGTGCATGGGCAACAGTCGGGTTCTTCAGCTAGGTATGGTCCTGGGGACATTAAGAGCCCAAGCAGGCTGTCTACATGGTGGCCAGTTTTGGTGACAGAGAAGAGGGAGACTGACCTACACTAGAAAGAATCCACTGAGGTGGTGAAGGTTCTAGACTCACAAGCACGCAAGAGAGAGAGGGCTGGAGGACTAGGGTACATGGGGCTGGAGGGTGGAGGGGAGCAGGAATTTCCACACACACTACTGGGCATTTTGCCTCTGGGGAAGCAGTGGCGGAAGGTTATCTAGGGGTTCCAGCCACTGGTGGGAGGGAAATCAAACCCTGAGACCCCATTCAACTCTGAGTCTAAGATCCTGTGATGCTAACGTGTGAGGCTAATCTGGTGCTGTTATGAGATAATCTGCACACACATGATCCGATTCTCCTGGTGTTTATCAGGAACCACATCTCAGAGCAGCTGCTGAGTTGGTCCCTTTATCTCTCTTGGCCCAGCTAGGGAAAAGGAGGCTGAAATGAGAACCAAGCTCCTGAGCCTCCACTGCTCTGGGGAAGAAGGGAAATAGCCCCAAGTTCCAGGCTCAAAAGTTATAAATGAGGGTCTTCTGCTCAACAGCCTTCTCTAGCCCCTGGAGAACACTGGTGCTTTCCATCTCACTCATAACTTAAGAATGAGGTGAAATTATCTAAATTGCAGGAATTCATTCTATAAAATAATTATGAATATGAATATAGATTTTTCCCTCAGTGCAGAGAAAGGGCTGAGTAATTCATGCACCTCTGTGCTCCCCTCTCGTTTTGTTTGTCCTTTTCTCCCATCTCCTTTCTTTAATTCCCCCTCCTTTGACATAAACAACCATGCTGCTGCATTCAAAGTGTATCTTTTTGTTTGCATGGGCTCTTGCAAAATGCATATTTTGTATGCATATATGTTTTCATTCACTTAACCAGTATAGGTACATAACTTATTCTGTTTCTTGCTTCTTCAACCACCATCATGTTTTTAGGATCCAGTCAGTAGCTATGCGTAACAATATCTATTTCTTCTAAATTCTTCATGAACTCTACAGGCTAACAAATTTTGCTTTTACATTCTCGAGTGATACCCACCCAAGTTATCCCCAACTTCTCGTGATCACAGACAGCACTGTGATGAAAACTCATATATGTCCTTCTATGAGCATGGTTAAGAAATTCCTTGTGGTATCTATTCAGGAGTGAAATTGCTGGCCCATCCAGTCTGTGTACATTAAATTTACTTGATCTTGCCAGATGACTGACTCTCCAGGAAAGCTGCACTAGTCCATACTCCTGCCAGCAATAGCTCAGGGTTCTTATCCCTACATCTCTCCCAGCACTTGATATTAACTGCCTTCTAATGTTTCTAGTTAATAGTTGTACTCATGAGTTGGAACATTTCTGCATATGCTTTTTAATATTTGGGGGTTTCTTTTTTTGTTAATTGCCGGTTTCTATCCCTCATCTGTTTTTCTAATGCTGCTGTTGACTTTTATCTTCATTTGCAGGAGTTTCTTATATAGTCTAGAATCTAGAGATTGGTCACTAGTGAGTTTTAGTTATCGCTGATATCTTCTCCCAGTCTATGCTTTGTTTGTAGTATTGTTTATTGGCCAGAAATCCTTAAAATTGATATAATCATACATTAATTTTTTTTCCTCGTGGCTTATTTTTTTTAGTATTACACACAAAGTCCATCTACAGTCACAGATCACAAGTTATTCTCCTGCATTTTATCTTATCGTGTGATTTTATATATCATATTTAGGTCGTCACATGATCTGGAGTTCACTCTTTTTCTAAAAGAGTTAATTAATCAATCAATTAATTAATTAATTAATTTGTATGCCTACAGCATAAAACACTTGGTCTCCTATTCAAGTACTAGCCAGGTCCGACCCTGCTTAGCTTCCGAGATCAGACTGGATGGGGTGTGTTCAGGTAGGCATGGCCATAGAGGAGTTCACTTTTTAGCGTAGTAATAGAAAAAGTTCTACTATTTTTTTCCCCCAGTTTTCCCAATATTACCTACCTAACAAACCTCCACTTTGTCATATATTATGTTTCTTTATATACATAGGTCTGTCTCTGAGCTGGTAGGAAAGACTTATTGTTAGTAATATTCATTTTATTATTTAAATGTTTTTGTTAAAGTATAGTTGTCATACAATATTATATTAGTTTCAGGTATATGACATAGTGATTCTACATTTATATACCTTACAATGCGATCACCACACTAAGTCTAGTAATCTTCTGTCACTATGTAGTTACTATACTGTTGACTATATTCCCTGTGCTGTACACTATATCTCCATGGCTTATTTATATTATAACTGGAAGTTTGCACCTGTTATTTCCTTTTACCTTTTTCATCTATTTCTCATCCTATCCCATCATTGTAATATTACTTTAATAAACATGCAAACAACCCTGATGTGCAGCAACTGAGAACTGATTAAATCAGAGTACATTTATACAAAGAGACTACCATGCAGGAATTAAAACTGATGTAATAAAAGGATGCATAATGCAATGGACAGTTCTGTCTTGTTGCTAAGTGAAAACAGCAGATTTCAAAGTAGCTTATAGTGAATGATCTGAAGTATGTAATACACCATCTATGCACATGTACATAATTGGTAAACACTCAGATAATATTGGTAGTTCTTTATGAACAATAGGATTCTGATGACTGTCGAGTAAAGGAAGAGAACATTAAAGAAATGTGGCTTGCTAGTGGAGCCACTTTCTCAACTGCAAAGTCCCACAGTGGTAAATAGGCAATGTGGTATTGGAGATTGAAATTTCTCAAACTTGAAGGTGTCTATTATTACCTGGGAATACTGTCAAATTGCAGCTTCAGATTAAGTGGGTAGGGAGGGACCTGAGTTTCTGCATCCCTAATGCACTCCCAGGAGATGCTGATGCTCCTAGCCCAGAACCTCTTTGGGTAGCAAGACCCTACATAGTCGATTCAACTATGCGTCTGCTTACCTCATAGGAGAAGGCACTGAGGAAAGGAGCCAACAGCCTTTATAAGTTACTTAGACGAAAAGACTCAGAATGGAGGCTTAGTTTATGTGTGTTAACATTGTCTTGAGGTTATTGTTTTTGAAGGGGGCAGAGCATGGGGGTATGTATATAAGAATTAAATATTACTTTCATTAACAGTAAATATAGGCCAGCAGACATTTTCCTGACTTCTTCCCCTTTTCCTCCCCAAAGTTGGGTTTAGTCACCCAATCCCCTTTCCAGTAAGCCCTAAGGTTGAGATAAGAAAGAGAGTAAGAGCTGGCCTCATGACAGGGCTCACCTGGGTAAGGTAAGGAGCAGCTATAAGCCCCCTCAGAAACATGTCCCCTGATGGCGAGTTGGGTGCATTCCAGCTTCAAGTTGAGGTCCCAAATTATCACTGAGAAAGGGTCGGTGACCTATATCCACCCAGGTGGTTAGAAAGCCCCTCCCTGTTCACTGCCCTCTCTCTGCCCTGCTGTTGCTTTCCAGCCCTGATGACTTGTTTTAAATGAAGGTAACCACAATTTTATTTCCTCTACCAAACTTCTCATAATTGCCAGTACATGCAGATTTTCTTAACAGGCCCAGCAATTTTAACTGTCAACAGGGACAAAGGGAACACACACGAGAAAGAGAACTCACACAGTAAATATCTGTTGACTGCTTGTCAGCTCACTATGCAGACTCTACAGAGCCCCCTACAACATTTACTTGTGGGCATCTGGAGCCTGGTCATCAGCATATACAAACTCAAGTTGTCATTACTATTTAACCAACACATATGTCATACATCATATGGGCCAGGTACAAGACTAGGTATTTTCAAATTTGTTATATCGCTTCATCTCTAAAACGATCCTGGAAACTCAATAATATAATGAAAATATCAAGGTTCAGAGAGGCTAAGTAACTTGCCTGAGGTAACATAGCTTATAAGCGAGAAATCCCCAATGAGAAGAAGGAAGGTGACAAGTGGAATGTGGGGATATGTTGGTGAGTTTGTCTTTAGCAGAGCACTTGGCTCAGAGCCATGGAGAAGCCTGGGAGATAATACTTCCTGTACTTCTAACTGAGATAGACTGTCAGTATGTCCCCTAGGCTATGGGAAACACTGTTGGTTTCTTTGCTTATGGAAGAAGAGTCACTACCCACCTCTTCTTTACTAACAGAACTCTGGTTTTATTCAAGTGACAATACTTAGAGCCCCAGGGTATGATCACTATAATCTAAGCGAGTCTTGACAATCTCCTTCCTCTTTACCACTGATTGATTAAGTTGTGGGCATCTGACTAGACATGAGATGAAAAAGATCTATGAGGACTTCTGGGAAACCCGTCCTCCTTGATAAGAAAGAGGTCCAAAGAGAAAGTCCCTTTCCCACAATCAACCTCCCTCCCTTTCTGCTTAGGCTGATGTAATATAAAAATGTGATACTTTGGACTTAAGTAGCCATTTTGTAACCATGAGGAGAAACATAGCCTAACACTCCAAAGATGGCAGAGTAAAGATGGAAAGAGCCTCTGCTTCTCGACAATCTTGCTGAACAATCAAACAGCTCTGGAACATCCACCTCTAGATTTCTTGAAATGTGAGATAATTAAGCATCTTTATAATTTAGCCTACTGTTGGTCAGATATATCGTTACAGGCAAAAGCACCATACTGATTCAAGGAGGATTCACTCAACTCCCCTTCTGGTAAAGGGCTAAGCGTTCCCCTACAAATCCTTCTGTCCTAGATTGAGGTCTTGGTCTATAACATTGACAACTGTGTGGTCCTTGGGGAGCGCTGCAGAGGTTCTGCAGTGAATGCAAGGGCTGTTGGGGTCCTCAACAGTGCCTCCAGGTCCAGTGGCTAGTGACCAAGGCTGGCAGCGGTGGTGGCAAGCACAGGTCGTATGCACATACTCAGCTGTGGGAGCCAGCTGCAGGTACCTGTGCAGTGGTAGGGCTGACTTCATACATACACACAGTGGTGGGAGCCAGGGCCTACAGCAAGGATGGGGGCCAACTGTGGGCATAACTGCAGCTGTGGGGGCCCTGGCTGTCAGTGTGTACTCTGTGGCTTCAGGGTCTCACCGTGGGTAAGTGCATGGTAGTGGAGGCCAGTGATGGAAGTCAGGCCTGAGGTGTATACAGTGGGAGGGACTAGCTCCAAGTGTGCACACAGCAGTGAGGTTATCTGCAGGGGTCTAGGCTGGTGTCATGCACATTCTTAGCCATGGCGGCCAGGGATGATTGCCAGTGTGCACACTGGGCTCCAGTGAAGGGGAGGGGAGGAAGTGGAGAGGAACTAGGGGGCTGGCAAATTCAAATTCAAAAACCTGTGGTGGGAATGCTTCAGTGGTGAGATCTGCAGGGCATCCATAGTGGCTATGCTGGCCATTGGATTCTTCAGTGGCCAAAGCTCCTGGGGCTCTCTGCAGAGCAGGCCACTGGGGACCACAGTCGCTCCCAATGTACAGCTGATATTTGCAGTCCCTGCTCTTATCTGTCATCTCTATGCCTCTCAGCTTTGTGCCTCTGAGTGGGGTCCTTGCACAGTATCTTGAAAAGCTGGGAAAGCTGGTTGATCACTCCACACTCCCTTTCCCAGTGAGGGAAACTCTTTCACCTTGGGAAGTTTATTCTTGAAGCTCTCAGCCTGGGGGATGGGATGATTCAAATAAGATGAAGTTGTTCTTCCTTTTCGTGCAGTTATTCTCTGGAGTTTTCTTCCACTGAATTGCTGAAGTTTCTTATGCGGACTTCTGAGCTCTTCCGAAGCTATTTTTTGTTTGTAGACAGCTGTCTAATTGTTGATCTTTGTAGGGGAATGAAGACTGGGGTCTCCTACTCTGCCATATTGGTCAGGAATGCTTTTAAACGAGTGTGCCTCTGCATCTAGTTTGGAGTTGAGAGGCTGTGTGATATAGTGGGAAAGATCACAGACTCCAACCAAGACACCCTGGGTTTGAATCCAGGTGATTGTGTGACCTTGGGTACACAATTCAGCACCTTAGTTCATGATTCAGCAACTTTGTTCAGCTTTTCCCAGGAGTAGACTCTAAAATAACCATTTGAGAGTGCAAGTAGTTTATTCAGAGATGATTCCAGGAAATTTGCATAGAGGAGTAGGAAAGTGAGACAGGGAAGGGAAGGAGGCCAACACATGTATGTCACTAAGCAAGTTACTGCTGTGGACAGCTAAAGTGTAAGCCACTCAGGGGGATCTGGGGACACACGTGCTACACGTGCCTCTGAGTTACCATACTCAAGAGTGAGGGAGTCAGGGGAATTATATACCAATTCCCATCAGTCATTCATTGCGGGCTGCTTTCAGTAATTCCCCTGCATGTGTGGCCTGACAAATGTGGCCAGAGAAAGCACTCAGCACAGCAATGGTGGCAGATGGAACCCGGGCTGGCATGTACCGAAATGGTAATGGCTGAAGGGATATGGAGAGGACCCCACGATGACTGCTACATTTAGATTTCTCATCTTTAAAATGGGACAATAACTGTGTCTACCTCATAGGATTATTGGGAGGTTTGTGTAGGTTAACAGAATAAAGTGCTGAGATCAGAGCCTGGCACAGAGTAAGCGCCATTTGAGTGTTGTTATTATTTGAAGTTTTTTGTCTTTCTGTGATGTAAAAGCTTCTTTTTTTTTTTTTTTCTACCACACTCCTCAAATGTGTTTAGTGAAGTTTTTTAAACTCATGAATGTTTTGGGAGGAGAGAGGCTTGTGAAACAAGAGGAAGGAGCTAACATTTATCCCTGGTCCATGCCATACAGACAGAGGTAGTCCTCGGGAAAGCTGGAGTCATGCAGAGAGGACACAGAGGCTGTCAACCCTCGGCTGGCAGTTTGCACACAGTCTGGAGGTTTGGGCCTTCTGTGAGGCATGGATATAGGAATCTGAAGCCAGGTCTTCTATATCCTAAAGGCCATGAAGGCCATGGCTGTAGTCTGTTATGTAATGGATTGTATGCTTCCTGAAGGCAGAAACTGTGTTCATTGCTGGAGTCTCCCTGGCTCATGGTAGACCCTCAATAACTGAGTGCTGATTAGATGAGCATGACAGGAGCTCAGAAAACCAGAAAGTGTTTGTTTTCATCTAAAATCCTGGGTAATTGATACCATTTCTGTATGTAGACTCTTAGCTAGTGGCTCTTTTGTTTCCCCTGCCTCTCAGCCACCAGCACCCAGCAAGCAACCGGCACCTGAAACCATGCTGACGTTGGCAGCTTGAGTGAGCTCTTTTACTCTCAGTGGTGTCATTTTGAATACAAAGGACAAGCTGTACATATTTATACCAACACATACATTTTAAATGGGTCACCACTTGTTCCTGGAAAGAATCCAAAAACTCTGTTGGAACTGAAAACATTTTATATTTATGTATTGCCAGTTATTGAGGGAACGCAGAGTACTCTTGTTGGTCCTCACAGCAGTCCTGAAGGAAGAAGCTGGCAAGAATTCTTATTCTCTTCAGACAGGTAATAGTATGGAGACTCAGAAGGCCAGGTAACATGTGCCAGAGCCACCAAGTGAATGATTAAGGGAGCCAAGATAATGGCAAGGGAGTGGAAAACTTAAAAAAAAAAAAAGGTATAAAGACTTCTGTCTTATACCATGGACCACAGGGTGTTAAAAAAGACATGACTTCCATGTTCACTGCAGCATTGTTTGGATGAGCAAAAACCTGGAAATAGCCCAATGTCACTCAGTACAGGACCTGATTATTGATCGTATTAAGGTACAAACAATGAAATACTATCCAGCTGTTAAAAAGGATCTGCATGTTCTCATGTGGAAAGATGTCCAAGACATGTAAATAAAAAATGCAAGTTGCAAAACTATATACAAAATATAATCTTCAATTATTATAAAATAGATGTATAATATTAAGAAAAAGGCTAAAAGAATGTACACCAAGTTATATGTGAAATATCATTATATATGCCTTTGTGTGTTGGTATTTTCAAGGATAGTCTAGAAGAATGTGTGACAATGGTTACCAGTAAAAGCTGGATTAAAATTACTTCTATTTTTTAATCATACATTTGTTAAATGTTGGAATTTTTTGCAATGTTGCATCTTTTTCTCTGGTAATCAGACTAAAATTTTCTAAATACCAGAAAAAAAGGAAAACCCTTTGCATCACCTAGGAAGTATTAAAAGTAAAATATAAAACTATTAAAATATGCTCACATTGTTTTCTTTCATTAAAAAATAACACTGGGAGTCTTTTCCTTGATGTGAAGAATTTGGAAAAATTCCACTAGAGTTTCTATTTAGTATCTACTGCAGAGTGAAATTTGGATCAGAGACTATTTTGTAAACATATGGTCCTGCATTTGCAAAATCAAAATACAGCATAAAAATTTTCTGCTTTTTCCTGGATGTTTTTAAACATGTGATGGACCTGACTGTTTAGCACACTGGATAATAAGCTTCAGTGGAAGAGAAAACAACTCCACCCCAGTAAGAGATTCCAAATTTCAGCAACTAGACATTTTCATGAGCTATTGGACAATAGACATAAACGGTGGTATGCCATTAAACTTTAACTTTAAAACCCCAGATTGTTATGTTTTATAACAAAGTGAATGTACTTAACAATGCTGAACTGTACACTCAAAAATGATTAAGATGTTGAGTTTTATGCTATGTGCTTCTTAATATAGTAAAAATTCAAAACAAAACAAAACAAAACAAAAAACCCAAACCAAAACAAAGCACAAAACTCAGGTCACTGAAGTCTAAGGTGTGAAGAAAGGAGAGGGTGGGGTCAAGCAGAGCTGAACTCAAGTTTTAAATCTTCAAATCTGACTGCACTGGGCCTTGGACAGATTGCATTTCTTCATTCTTTTCTTTTCCACATATCCGAGTGGCACAGAGGAAGACACTGGGATATAGTGACCAGCAGTGTAGGGGGAGTACCTACCCTGGTGAAGGGACCTAACTAACCTCTCTTAACCACAGTGCCCACCTGAAGATAGGGAATAATATAACACAGGCCACCCTTGCTTCTTGAGAGGGTGAGGATGTACTACGGAAGCCAGAACTTGTTTGTGGAGATTAAAATATATCAGTTTCATCTCATGGGGGACAGATAAATGAAGCAATACCTGAACTCAGGTGATCTTCCCCCTCAGGAGCAAGGTCTAGGCATGGCCTCCTGCCCTTCCAGCTGGGCAGCGACTTGTGAGAGAACAAGAACAAGAAAGGGAAGGTGAAGTGTCATTTGTCCCCTCTCACCAACAGAGTTGGATTAGGTATTAGTTTAGGATGCAAAAACAGTAAAGGTCACAGGGAATTTTCTGGTGAATTCACAGGGGAGGGACATTTCGGTAAGAATGATGCAAGTGTAAGGGAATTACTGTGTGTCAGGCACTGTGCTGAGCGTGCACATTATTTTGAGGCAGTCAGGATGATATTGATGATGACCATGGCCGTGTCCAGAACTGTTCTAAGTGCTTTACCTGTGCTGACTTGTTTAATGCTCACAACAAACCCGTGAGAGAAATACTTTTATTATTCCCTTTTTACAAGTGCTGAAACTGAGATGCAGAGAGAATTAGCTAGTTAATAAGTGGTGGAATTGAGATTCAAACACAGGCATAAAAATGCACAGTTTAGGGTCTTAACTATTATATCCTATTATTCTTCAGATTTGATGGATAATGAAACTGCCACTCAGAGAGTTTAAGAGGTCTGCTCAAGGGCCCACCTAGAGAGCCAGGTTGGGCTTCAGCCATTTCTGATTTCAAAGCCTGTGCTCTGTAAACCATGACCATCCCCTGTCATATCTTAGGGAGTGAAAATCTCCAGGACAATGAGGACCCACCTCAGAACTGTCACTGATAGGAAAAGCCACATAACCAGCCCCATTCCATGTCTGGCTAGGAACAGAGATTGGGGAGGGGTAATGTTTGCTTGGCTTTCTGCCTGTGACAGAGGGGGCTCCTTCACCACCATCTGTAAGTGCCTTCATTTCTAGTCCCTGAGCCTTAATCTGTATATTCATTCATTCATTCATTCATTCATTCTACAAATATTTATTGAACTATTTTAGGCCCTGTTCCAGGTGTTGGGGATGAAGTAGTGAGCTAAATTGTCAAAAATGATTTTGTACTTGGGTCCCAGGGTCTGGGAGACCAGGTTCTGCCTTCTTTCTTCTCACCTCATCCTTATCTGCATCTTATTCCTTTCTGGAAATGAGTCCCTTTTTGTCCTGTAAGTCACTAATACAGTCCATTTGCAGGACTCAGCTAGCCCATAGGGTGCTGGGTGAATGTAGCCTCATGGGCTCCCCAGCTTGGAGAATGGAGAGTGGGCTGAATTTCAGCTCCCCTCCAACCTATGGACCAGGCATCTTTAGGCAGAGGACAGTTTACATTATAGCAGGTAGCAGCCCCCCTCTCCTAACCCTTCCGAGAGACATAATTCCCAACCTCAATGCCTTCAAGTTCCACCTGACCCCATACCCTCCTGCTTAGCCAGGTACCCCAACCACTTCGACCCCTATAGGTGGGCCCTGCAGGCCTCCAGGTCTTTATTCATCATCTATCCTGTAACCTCCCTAGATCCTTTCCTTTTCCTCCTTTTGTCTGTCAGCTTCTGGCTCTGCCCCTCCCTGAGGCCAGGGTCCAGCCATCCTGGATGTGGTTATCACATTCACATTCAGGACTCATTCTAACAACGAGGCCATTGTGAGAGTGTGCCAGTCCCTCACTTTTGTTAACAAAAAAGCACTACAGACCTGTGTCAATGTTGGGGTGGTATAAACACATAATTATCAGGATTTCCTCATTCTTGACTCTATTCTGATATTAGAGGGAGATGGCATTTAATTAACAGGAAGTTGTTTAGGTGTAGCATTCCAAATACGCAGCAAATAAATTTTTTCTCAAAGTTGGAAAGTTGTGACTTTTAAAATCTAATATTTTTACTTAACCTATGATTTGATAATTCACCTTCTCAGCTCCTACTTAATCGTCAGGTCATTTCTTCCAGGAAGCTTTCTCAGATTGCCTCCCTTCTACCACCTTAGCCTCTGGTTGGGTGCCCCACTCTGTGCACCTTCCAGGGCACCAGAACATGCCCACCATAACACCCATCATACTGAATTGTAATTACTCTTTTGTTTTTGTACCACCCCCAGGCACACCTGTGTAAGTCTCAAATTAGAACAACATATAGCAATTCCATCCATCCATTCATTCATTCACACCTTCTAGGCATTAACTGAGCATTTCTATGTGTCTAAGCACTGGGGATTCTGCAGTGAAAAAGACAGTCAAAGTCCCTTCCTTCAAGGAGGTTATCTTCTAGTGAGAGTGGGAAGGTGTCGGACAAGGAAGAGTATAGGGGGAGGGAAGACAGACAACGATACATTCCCTAATTGGTAACTTACAGTGAAGCATAACTTGAATGACTTTCAATTCCCCCAGCTACTTCTTAGAATAGTATAATGGTTAATTTGTCAAGCAGTAGAGTCAGACAGCTTGCAAGCAAGTTCTGAATCTATGACTTACTAGTTCAATTACCTTTGGGCAAACTCCTTGAACCTTATAAGCCTCAGTTTCCTCCTGGGATGATAGTAACAGAACCTACTTCCCATTACCTACATGCCTGGCTAAAAGGAGTCCAGTAAAAGTCAGCAATGACTATTCCACACCACTGATGTTGTTCAAGGCATCAATTTACATGCATTATACTAATATGAAAGCATTGTTTTGTAATTCTTTACTCTCATTGGTTCATATTGTTTTCTTAGGAGGTAATTGGCTTAATTTAGTCCCCTGGGTTGTTTGTGTATGATTCTTTGAGTCCATGCTCAGTTTCCAGAGGCCCCTGCAACAGATCAGATGCTGTCTGCAAGCTTCAAGCAGGAACATAGAATAAGCAGTGGTGGGATCCAGCACAAAGGACTCTGCTTGGGTTCTGGCCATTGACGCTATAACCCAAATGACTATCGTGGAAGTCCTGGAACTAATTTCCCCTTATTATTGAACTTGAAATAGCTAGGACAAATAAAACAGATTTTAATCAACTGCATTATAAACAAAAGGCACAGATGGCAGGGAAAGATTGACTGACAACAGCAAAGGCCCCTAGACACTCTTGAACACCCTTGGGGGGTGCTAAAGACTGTGTCCCTTGCTTTGTTTTGCTCTTGCATTTATGAATTCCAGGAACTCCTTTCCTTGAAGTATATAGCTGGCATCAACAGGATATGGGTGAATGCTCTTTGAAGCCACAGAGGAAAAAACTCTCAATTAGGGTATGAATAGGTCAAGAGGGGCAACTGGCTGTCCAAAGGGTATGCAGCAGCTCCTCATTTTGCCAGGAGGAGAGATCAGTGTTCAAATGAACAAGGGAATACAAGCATTGTTGAGTCCAGAAAAATAGAATAAGCAGAGGGGGAAATAGAGAGAATGGTGAGGGAATTTTAATAAATCTTTTACCAGGAGATTCTAGATTTGCCCCACTGCTCTTCACCCTTCTCTCCTACAGAGCACACACACGTACACACTCACACTTCACACACATACACACCTACCTGCCTTATGACTCAAATCTTGAGTGACTTTCACATACTCCATATTGAATCATGATTTGGTGTGATCCTAACACCATGGTCACTATTGTTTGGTCCAGAGGGGATCAGTTAACTCAAACAAAGCCAATCATATTCCTGAATTCTGACTCTAATGTTTAGCCAGAGTGGAATGGCATGAGGTGAACCAATGAGAGTTCTTTCCCAGCAGTTTAGAAGTAGAACTAAGAAAGTGAGTCATTTGCATACTGAATACTTGAGGGCATAAGCCAGATATTTCAAAGTTAAGAAGGTGGAAGAGAGACAGACTTTGTAGAAATGAGTCTGAAATGAGAACTGACTGAAATACTGGGGCTTGGTTAAATTGGATTCTCTGGGCTATCCAAAAATGCATGGGTCAATAAAATCAAATGTTCTAAAAGGCTTGTTTCCTGCAACTCATGCAAATTAGAGAAAAGATGGTCCACAGTAGAACAGAAGTTCCCAAAGTGTGGCCCTGGGACCCCTGAGGGGGGAGGTAGTGGATATTGCAGAATCAGGGGATCTACAGAGTCAAAGCTATTTTCATAATAACACTAAAGTATTATTTGCCTCTTGCTCTCCTTTTTTGTCAGCATACAGTGGAGTTTTTTAGAGGCTACATGACATGATAAAACAATAGACTGAACAAAGAAGCAAATATGAGAATCCAGCTATCTTCTGTCAAGCCAGATATTAGAAATTTGCAAAAACTGTGGAGCAATGTAACTTTTCTCATTATATATATTTTTAGTTTTTTTAATAGTTATTTTAAAAAAATTGTATTTATGTTAATCTACAATATGTTTATTATTGTTATTCCTGAATAGATTAATAAATATTTTAAATTTTTCACTTTTAAATTTAAAACAGCCACTATTCATAGACATAACACAAATCAACACATATCAGCAAAAGCTGTTTGGTGTCTCAAACTACTTTTAAGAGTATAAGAGGGTCCTGAGACCAGAGAGTTTGAGAACCTCTACATTAGAAGATTTGCAAAGTGTGACAACACTTTTTTCTAGCATTAGAAACAATGTATAATAAGCTCAGATACTTGTCTGTAATCCCCATCAGCCAGACATGACAAAGAACATTTAAAAGGGAAAGAGGAAAAGAGGTAGAGAAAAGGCTCTTGTATCAGCAGCTATGGTGTAAACTCAGATCACATCCTCTTTGCTTGGGTAAAATAATGTCTTGGACCACGAAGATGGTCTCAGGGAAAGCCTGGTGTCTGATGGTTCCTGTGGAGTCGGAGTTGACTGCATCAGGGAGCTGACTAGTAGCTGCCTTCTGCCTGGTCAAGCTGTTTCCTGCTTGAGAAAGATGCACTGCTGAGTGTGGAAGCTGAGGAGGAGTCTCCTACAGGCCCTGGGACTCACCTTGCCTGGGAGACACAGGCAAATACCGGGCCCTACACAACAGGCTACTAACTTAACAGCCTCCTCTGCCATCACTAGTAATCAGACATGAGCCTATTTGGTGTTTAAAAAAATAATAAATAATAATAATAAACTCGGGTGTACATTGCATGAGTGCAGGAGAGCTTTCCCTCCTGTGGCAAAGTGCAATACAGCTAACTCTTTAGGTCAAGTAGAAACCATGTGCCAAATGGTACAGGGACAGTCTGAGCTCCCAGTTATTATCTGTCTCTGGTCTGGTGCCAGCTGGGTGGCTCTGCCTTTTGCACACAGGGATGGGATCCTGGTCCAGCCAGGGGCCTCTGCTTCCAGCTTGGTGGGTGGGAGAATCCTAGACCTCTTTGAAACCCTGCCCACGAGACCTGCTTCTGCCCCTTGCAAGGCTAGCTTCTGTTAAGTAATTAAAACAAGTGTCTAATCGATTTCAGAAAACCCCTTGAAACATGAAAGGGATCAACAGCCTAGATTAGATTAGGCTTCTTTATTTCTCATAATGGTAATAAACTATTCACTTTGATGGTTAAGAAAAACAAAATGAAGGTGGTTTTTAGGCATTGTACACATTTGCTCATGAATTAGCCAATCCAGGAAATGATCGAGGAGCTGGGAAATGGACCCAAGACTAGTCATTTTGTAGTGAAGCGATTAATTACTGTATTTATATTCCACCTTCTCAAAAAAATTTGTTAGCTTATTAAAATACACAACAAAATCATCAAAACAGAGGAAGTTAAGCAAATTACTTTTTAAATACTCTCAAATTTAATAAAAATAAAGGAAAAGGAAAACTGGGGGTTTTCCAATGGAGGAAGATATTTAGCTCCAAAAACAATCACCAACATTTCTGTGGAATCATGAACTTGGATCCGGAAACTTATTAAAATGGAAAGGAAGGTTAACCTACAATAAGTAAACATATTTACACATATGATCATCTAGATTTCTTTTGGAGTCTCAATAGTTTAGTCTTGTATACATATTTACATATGCTTTAAACCTTAATTTTAAATTTTCTTTAAAAAAGACATCTCAAATAAATAGATGAGGCAATCAGGCCGAGGGGTCAATAATATCAGAAAATAAGAGAAATCTGAGAGTAAGGTCAGTGTACAAACCAGTTATAGATGGAGGGCTGGTTTCACCTTGAGCTTTCTATCATCCAACACAAGGAAAAGAACATGATAAGCCAAATATTTATTGAGGTTTATTGGATAAAAACAAACCATCTTTAAGGCAAGGAGGCAACTAGGTTCAGCTGTTTAATGTGTGATGACTTTTTTATCTGAATGAATTGAATGTTCTTTGTTCCTTATTGAAAAGAGATGACTTTAATAACTTTATAAATTTAGTAAAGTAAGGAAATAAATATCCAGCCAACTTGTGGTCATCAGGTTTGGGTATACTATTTTCTTCTATTTTCTTCCTGGTAATATTGGCTGCTATAATCTTCTAAATGGAATCTGGTGAAACAGAAAGCCTCTGGGAAAGTGAAAATAAACTATTCAAATGAATGAGGTTATTAGAACTAATACTGGGAACACTAGAGCCAGGAAATTTTGTTAAAATTCTGGCTTTGACTTGTGGGCTGTGCCATCTGGGCATTTAACGTCTCTGAGTCTTTGTATAGTCATCTGTAAAATGGTAACTATAATACTACCTACCTTGTAGGGCAGCTATGAGGACTAAATAAATAATGTAAAATAGTTAACAAAGCGCCTTGTCTGTAATAAGCACTCAATACACATCAGACTGTGATCCAAAGACTTTCACTGCACAGATTCATTATATCTTCACCATAACCCTGTTGATTAAGAGGGCATTTATTATTACCTTACTTTGGAACTGAGATAGGGACATAATTTGCCTAATACACACAGAACTATTTGGTGAAGACAAGGGTTACCTATGTGATCTAAATAAATGAGCTACTCTGGAGGCCTTGTGATTCTACAATTAGAGATTTTCTCCCTTGCATTAATCTCATTTTCTTAATGTGAATAATAACCCATGAGTGGTAGCACATTAAGAGTTTATGGTTTTATTGGGGAGGAGGGATGTGGGCTGCTCACTACAGTTTATAATACATAAGTAGAATATAGTAATCTTGTTTTGCTTTCATTGTATTTATTTTTATAGTTAACTTCTATTAATGACAAAGATGCTGGTTGTTCCTTTATAGTGGTGATACACAAATTTTTTTTTCAATAAATGTATTTGAGTTTTAGAGTTGGTTGACTTAAAGGAGAAGATTAAGTTTTTAAAAGTGCAGTTGGTGAATGGATATGGCAAAAAATCATGGTGGCAATGTCTGGATTTCAGCAGTTCAGAAACGGCTACTCTGGGGGGTGAAATATGCACTCTTGGACTTGTCTTGTGAAGCCTTTTCTGCTGCAACCTCTGCCTAAGTCTCCAGTGTCTTTCCTCAACATTCTCGGTACTATCATTCCATAGAATTACTGGTTCTTCCTCCTTTTGGAGCTTTTCTGGATCTATATGAGCTAGTTCCACTCACTGGAGCACTCTTCCCTTCTTCACCTCCTTGACAAGTGAAGTTTTTCAAGTCCTCTCTGTACAACCTAGCCAGACAACACTAGTGACAGTTGCCTTCAGCCATTCTTACCACACAGAGTGGATCTCTTCTCCAGCTGTGCTGCTCAGTCAGAGGACAGCGCCACGAGAGCATGGCACTTTTCAGTGACCCTGATCTGAGTGTGATTATAAATAATGTATAGTCTCATTTGTTAAGTGTAGGAGTTTGTAAATATTTACGTCAAGCAGTAATCGTGTATTCAAGTCTTTTGTATCTTCCAGTTTGTGCATTCTTCATCTACTAATGTATAAAAATCTATAACTATTATGATAAATTTGTAAATTTCTCCTTATAATTTTACATGTTTAGTGTTTATGTTATCATGGAATATTATTCAGTGCCCACAAGTTCACAATTGGCATCTTTTTGGTTGGTTCGATCATGTTCTGTGTACTTGTATCTAGCAGGTAGCTGGATGTTAATTAAAGGGCAGAATTTGGCAAAAATTAGTACTCTACAAGAGGTTCAGAGAGCCTTGTGGTCACAGGAGAAGAAAAGCATCTACTAGTGGCAAGACTATGTCTTCTGTAGAAGGCATAGACTAGGTTCCAGGGTGACTCAGCTTTCCTATAGAAATAGGAAACTATAAAGAGAAAATAATTTGCCTCCCCAATATGTGAATAAAAACTATAAAAATCAAAATGATTATTGTCTTTAATAACAGTTAAATTTAATACTCATAAAATTTTATTATAGATTGAAAGTAATCTACAGAGTAGATTTTCTTACCTTACAAAAATTCCCAAGAATAAATAATAATTTGCCAAAAATTATAGCCAATTGTAAATTAAATAAAAATTTAAATAAAAATTTGATAAGCAAAGTTATATTTACAATTTCTACTGCAAAAAGATTGGACTTAATGTGCATATATTTTAATATCTTTGATGTGAAGGGTGGTGGAAAAGTACAAGGAACTATGAGAGTCTTAAAATGGCTCAGGCTGAGGGAATTTTAAAGGTATCTTGAAGAAGGTGGCATTTAAATGGGCCCCTAAAGAATGGGTAAGTTTTTGACTGAAACAGTTGAAGAGGAAGAGGGCATTTGCACAGAGATAATAGTAACAGAATAGAGGCCAAAATGCACACTAAGATGTGGAGGATAGAGAGGACTTTGCTTGGGAAGAGAGGATAGAGGCTGAAAACCTCAAACCCTGAAAGACCTTGAATGCCTTGGTTGGAAGTTGAAAATTCACTATTTGAGATGTGAGCAACAAAGGACACCCCCAGACTTTGGAAATGTCTCCCAGGGTCATTACACACTAGAAACATGCTCTAAGGCTTCTCTTCCCAAAGTGAATTTGTTTTCATTTAGGTCTGGGCCATCTGGCTTCTGACAAGACATACAGTAGTGAGAAATAAAGAGGCCAACAGGCCAGAATACATGATTATTCCCTGCTCCCTTTCCCGCCTGGCTACTCCCCTAACTCTTGTACATCCATCCATTAACACACAATTAATCCCCTGTTTTTTTTTAAAGCCTACACCTCCTACCTCTCCCACCCCTTGGAATTAAATCCCTGGCAGTTAAAAGGCCAGAGAGAACAGGTGTGTTTCACATTTGGTTTCACTTTCCTGCAAGGTGCCAGACGGGCAGCCCCAAAGACCACAGACTTTTTTGTTCATTTAACAGCACCATTTGGTTGCCAGACAATCTCTTGGCCTGATGTTAGCCTCAGATGTGTCCAGGAAAAGTAGGGGAACCTTATTGCTCCTGCTAATTCCTCTACTTCAAGGCTAGGCATATTGAGAGAAACCCTACCTAGGAAGGTGGCATCCTGAGGGCACTGCTCTGCCCTAGGCATGTCCTCATTGATCCATTTATTCATTCATCAGTCAGTCCATCAATCAACACCATTTACTGAGCCAAGAGAAGCCCACCACTCAACTACTACGTGAGTGATTCAATGTGAATAAGAAATAGTCCTGCCTCTTAAGAGATTACAGTTTAGTAAAGGAGATGCAAACACAATTTAATATAACATAGGAAGTCTAGCAATAAAGAAATTTATTTGCAGTTTATTTCTATTGGTTGATATACAACTTATAAATATATATAAATGTATAATAGTTCTTATTGTATCAAGTCACCTGTGCCCCTTAGCCCAACTCCCAAATGGTCATCATTTATCAAAAGTATACTGAGGCCCAAATTGGGGCTGTTCAGGCTGCAGGAGTGAGTGGGCACTGAAATCCAACCTAGTTCTGATCACAGGTTGGCTGCATCAGCTCCAGGGAGAAGGCTTTTAGCAATTGTCTGCCTTTAAAAGGGAACAGTTTTCTAACTCATACAGACACCATATGTGCCTGCCACTGTGCTGGATGCAGACATGCCTTTGGTTGTAAGACAAAGATATGATCAAATGCTACTTTAGAGAATTGAGATAATAGACAAAAGTTTGCTGACAACTTCTTTGGCCTTGGTTGGCCTCTTTCCCCAAACCAGCTAATTGCCTGGTTTGGGTTTCATTGTTCCTCTGGTAGAAGAGCATTGCCTCGAACAAAGAGGAGTGGCTAAGCCTTGAGAAAGCAGACTTTGTCGAGAGTCATTCTTGGCAGACATTTGGGGAAGACAACACCACACTCCTTAGAAAGAGTGAACAAGAGACACCTAAATCAGGTGGGAAAAACTGCTTGGAAAATATAAAGTGAACAAGGATCTAGGGGCTGGAAGTCAAGTCTCCTTGTGATTCTTTGAGGTTATGGGAAGAAAAGAAGATGGTAAAAGTAGCAAAGTATTGGAGAGTAATAACAGTTCTCAACCCTCTCAGACCCTGTTTTAGAAAACCAGAATACCAGAGACTGGGTGGGTTATAAACAACAGACGTTTATTTCTCATAATCTGGAGCCTGGGAAGTCCAAGATCAAGGAACTGGGAGATTCAGTGTCTGGTGAGAGCTCACTTCATGCCATCCTCTCACTGTGCCATCATGTGACGGAAGGGATGAGGGAGCTCTCTGGAGCCTCTTTTACATGGGCACTAATCCCATCATGGGGGCTCCACCCTCATGAACTAATCACCTCCCAAAGGCCCCATCTCCTAACACTGTAACATTAAGGACTAGGCTTCAACATATGAATTTGTGGGGAGTGGGAACCACAAACATTCAGTCTATAACAGATCCGAAGCCTATTTTTAGTACAAATATCATGTCACTCCTTCTTTATTTTCTTGAAATGAAAAGTATGGCTAATATAACCACCATTACATATCATTTAAAAAAATCAATATAATCCATTAACTATAATATAAAAGAGAGAAAAAAAAGGAAGGTAGTTTATAATAAGGTAACATCTATTTCAGTCCACAAGTGCTTATGTACAACCACGCCAAGATGTAATGAAATCATTAGGTTGCATATATCTTTACCTAGAAGTGCTCTGAATATGGGGTCACAAACGCTGACAAATTCAGCTGAGTTGTGCTGGCAGCTTGTATACCATGAGGGGTGTTGCCATTGGTGACATAATTTTTGAAGATGGTAAACAATTCTTGTTAAAGTTTCCAAATAATCCAAGTGCAATTATCCCTTACTTCATATGACCATTACATTCCTGAAACAGTAAGAATATAATAAAATGATGCCCCATGCTCTGTGTTTATAGGTACAATCAAGTTAGTTTGCAGATTCATAAGCAGAAAGAGGTTTTTCACCTACCTGCATGGCTGGACTGTCCTATGCATTGCCAGTAGTACTTCCTCCATCATTATGGCAACTAAAGATACCTTGCATGTGTCCAAACCCTTTCTAGGGCTGGTCTCACCCTTGCACTAAAACAATAGTATAAAGTTTACTGTGGAAATCAAATAAAACTCATAAAAGATCAATTTCCATATACTCGTTTACTCATTCAACAAACGTTTACAAATACTTGTTTTGAGTAAGGAAGTTACCCACCTGTTTAGCACTTTATGCTAAGAGCTAAGGGTTGTCTCAAGATAAGGCTTGCTCCTTCCTCTCAAAGCCCTTGCAGTCTAAAATTCAAGATAAGTTTAAATATAAAAATAACACATAATAAGAAACATAATTTTTGGTCTTTGACCACCCTCCTCTTCCTTAACTGGCATGCGATGCTTAAAATCCTTGGACTTTTCTATGTGAGAAGTGTCTTTTTGTATGCTAATGAGATGATAGGTGGCTAGGGGTTCCTGGAGAGCCTCTGGCTGGGAGCTGGTTACCAGAGGAATCAACCAAGTGATTATGAACTGGAACTTTCAGGCCCATTTCCTGACCTCTAGGAAGAGAAAAAGGGGCTAGAGATTGAGTTCAATAGCCATTGGCCAATGATTTCATCAATCATATGTACATAGTGGAACCTCCATAAACACCCTAAACAATGAGATTCAGAGAGCTTCTAAGTTAGTGATCAGTAGAGGTACCAGGAGGGTAGCATGCCCAGAAAGAGCATGGAAGCTCCATACCCTTTCAGCACACCTTGTCTTATGCATCTCATATCTGATCGTATCCTTTATAATAAACCAGTAATCTAGTAAGGAAACTTTTTCTTGAGTTCTCTCAGGCATTCTAGCAAATTGTTAAACATAAGGAAGGTGGTGTGGGAAACTGATTTATAGCCAGTCAGAAGCACAGGTGGAACCTGGACTTGCAATTGGGGTCTGAACTGAGGTGGGCAGTCTTATAGAACTGAGCCCTCCACCTGTGGACACTTGGTGTTAGAACTGAGTTGAGCATAGGACACTAAGCTGATGTCCTCTGAGAACAAGAGAATTGCTTGGTGTGGAAAAACCCACACATCTAACATCAGAAGTGGTGTGAGTAGGGATGTAGAGCGAAAAGAGTTTACTTCAGCATTTAAATAATAAGTTACTACAAAAAGTAAAAAACGAAAAAGCATAAGATGAGTAGACAAAGATGTGTTTGATTTATACTTGCTACTGTACTGCACAGAGAAGTTAGAGATCCTAGTTGCCATTGACTAGGGTTCTCCAACTCTCCCTACCATGTCACAAGGAATGAGATTTCTAGTACTTTGTCGCATATGCAACACTCAAACAATACATGCACACATATATATTCGTACGTCTTTCATACACTTGAGGGCTCCACAGTTCTCTGCCTAGAGGAAGTTAAAACAAAAATCTCTGGGCTACAAAATTGTGACTTTGCTGCCCTGGAGGGGACAGGAAAGCAGAAATACAACTAGAAGATGGCTCAGGATAAAGGAAAATATCCTGTCTCCCTTGCATCTTGGGAGGCTTGAGACAGAAAGATAATACTTCGACTTCCCTAAGAACCTTCCCAGGGGTCTTTCCACTCCCAGGCAGAACTCTTCTTTCTGTCACAGTATCCAAGACAGTGCCTACACACTTTGTTATACTTCCTTCTTCTTATGTCTGACTCCTCGTACCAAATTATGAGGCATTTGGAGGTAGAGACTCTGTTTACTTTTCATTATTTTAAACCCAGAACCTGGTTGAGAACCTAGAAGGAGTACAGAAAGTAGTCAACAGATTTTTATTAAATGAATAAAAGGAAGGAAGGAGTGGAGAGGAAAGTCGGAGCGGGGTGGGGGTGCACATCAAACACTTTCTCTGTAGCTTTTCTGTCTGAGTTCCCCTAGATATGCTAACAGGACAAAAAGAGGGTTACTATCAGAGGCAGTCTGACCAATGAGCTCAGAGGCAAGAAGAACAGAAGTTGGATGGATGGATGGATGGATGGATGGATGGATGGATGGAGGATAGATGATAGATAGATAGATAGATAGATAGATAGATAGATAGATAGATAATAGACAGACCATACACTTGCTGCTGTTTGAGATTCTTTCAGTGGTGAATAAAATATCTCTTTCTGCATTTAGAAGGAAAAGGTTTTAAAATGCAAATTCCTGAATGAAATACATGTTGACATGACTGAGTTTTAGGCAAAGTATAAATGATGATAGTAGATTTTTTCTTACTTTGAAAGGTTATAGAACAGTCTATTTGGTAGGCAAAAATGATTTGGAAGAGGTGAATGTTCTCAGAAAGGGACCCCGGCCTTTAGAGTCAAACTATCACGTGCGCCCTCCGCTGTGCACACAGGTGCTGGCTGCCGGCATGGCCAGTCGTGCTGTGCCACCCTGAGGGGCCCCTGCACCATGCCCACCTCCACAAGCTTCTGCTCCTGGCGGATAATAAACTGTTCATGAAACATTTTTAAGCCGTTGCTTAAAAAGACAGCATTGTGTGACCCTGGCAAGGCAGCGTAAACCCCAGCATGCAGAAATCTTGAGATAAGCTTTCCATTTTACTGAGCACCGCTCAAGCACTGCCTAGAATATTGTGTTTGAGCCCTGTAATTAAAGAGGAAAGAGAAGGTCTGGGAGAGGTTCTGAGTAGAATTGTGAGGATATTAAAGTGTTGGAGACAGTAAAGCTTACAGAAAAAAGGTCGAAAGAACTGGGATTATTTAAACTGAAGGGCAGAAGGTCAAGGAGTAGAATAGCAATAATCCTCAAATACACTCATTCTGGTGACGGAAGAGGGCGAAGTCTTCCCTGATAAAGTAACCTTCTGGAGCCTGGCTGCTCTCTCTGTATGGACTTAGCAAATGAGATAGATTTCAGCAGAACGAAAGCATGGAGTGGTCAGGCTGCCACAGTATGCTTGACAGGCCTAGAACTTGGTCATGACCCTCTGGGGGGCTGTAGGGACCCCAGGTAAGCAAGAAACCTGGGAGGGGGTGCAGTTCTTTCTAGACAGTGTAAACTCTTAGCATTAGTGAAAACCTTAGTGTGGATCTAAGAAGTATCCCCCACCAGGTTTATTTATCCATTAAACAAAAGTTTATCATTTTTCTCATGTTAAAAGTAATACACACTCTTTAAGGAAATCAGCTGCTTCCTAAATAAAAATAAATCTAGATCTTCAGAGCTGCCAATGGAGGGAGCACTCTATGTGTGTGTGTGTGTGTGTGTGTGTGTGTGTGTCTGTGTGTGTGTGCACACGCACGTGTGTGTGTGTGTGTGAGAGAGAGAGAGAGAGAGAGAGAGAGACAGACAGACAGACAGACAGACACATGGGCATGTAGAGTAGATGGGGCCAGAAGAGGGTTGAGGGTGGCCGGGACATTAAAATGAGGCTTTACTAAGGTCTTAAGACAATCAAGAAACTTGACTTACGACAACAAAATCCAGGTCCATATGGCATAGTTTCTTACTCTGCAGCCTGAGGAGCCCTGCAGACATGCCCTCGCACCTGGATCCCACGCAGCCATTGGCAGCGAGGAAGCCTGCCAGCTCCTGTAATGACAACAAGGTTCCATCCTGCTGGGTGGCATTGAATGGAGTTCTCAGAATGGGAGCCAGCCATCTATCTTGTCCCAAATCTCTTTCCCAATACTCCCACCATTTCCAACCTTAGAGAAACTGGAATCAGTTCTATTAAGAAACAGACAAACATCAAAACCATTTAGGAATAAGAGTGAGGGAAACTTTTGCAATCTATATATGAGACATTTGTAATGGTGTATTTCTTTATAGTATTTTTTTCTGTATTTCTACTTTGTTTTAAATACTTAATCTGATGACATTATATATATATACATAATTTTGCAACTTTTCTCACCTGTTTTAATTAAGTTAAACTATTTGAAATGGTACATATTTATGAAACCCATTTTTATAAACATGCATGTATAGGCACACTTACATTAAAATGACTATGGGGAATTCAACCAAAATACAATTGTGGTTACCTCTAGATGTGTGATTATAAATTATTTTATTTTGATATCATTATTTGTATTCTCCCTCATTAATATATTTCACTTTCATAGAAAGAAGAAACACAATGTTACACAATTATAACAAAAAATTCCATATTATTATGAACTCCATGAGCACACCTTTTCTAATGGCTATTTGGTCGAGGGTGTGCTCAATAGTTCATTTAATTATTGCTATCCACATTGTTGAAGTTAAGTTGTCTCAAATAAAAGACAGATTCTCAGTAGGATCATGTCCTTGAGCTGGATCTCCAGAGGGGAAACTACCACATTAAATGACATGAATGCTGCTCAGTTTCCTGGCTAGTTTTTGACCGCCCGCTCTCTTTGATGACAAACAGGCTCTGGTTCTGACCATCCTGTCTTTAGTTCTCACATTTTTTTCTATCTCTCTTTTTTTTTCCATCTCCTGCTGGATTTCAGGCTCACATGATTTCATTGTCCTTGCCTTCCTGTAGTATTGACACAGTGATTCTTCCTGTCCCATTTCTCTCCCTGTTTCCCTTGTGGATACCTTAAGGCACCCAGTGTTACAGTTTTTCCAAGGGCATGCATGCTTCCTGCCAATGAGATGACACTATTATTAGCATCCAAAACTCCACTTCCATCTTCTTGAAATTTAGGACACAAGAAAGCAGTAACAAGCATGCTGAAGTGTCAGGACCATGGCACCTTCCCTGAGGGGCTATCCCAAACAATAAATGCCTAACTCTACTAACACCATGAATAGCCTTTAAAAAAATGAATAAACTTCAAGTCATTTACACACTTTTGATGATATTTCTTTAACGCCTTGAATACAGCATATTGTTTTTCATGCCTATCTAGATGGGAAGCCAAAAAAGATGGTGGGTTATTTTTAAGTTTTTCTATTGCATGTGACTTAGACTACTTACAGACTATTATAGACTTAAAGACTCCACTTTTTGCCTGAAAACATTAGCTAAACTGTTCTAGTATGAATGTAAGCATAAGGACCTTGACTCAAATAGATTTCCTACTGCTGAAAGTTCACAATCTAGGCCAGGGGCTTCCCTGGGTTTTTAGAGTTGTGCTATTGTTCATTTTATGTAATAACTCCCATTTGTTGCATTTCCCATCTTCATTTCACAACCTATTCATGGCTTTATTACTTTGATTACATTTATAGAATTTCAGAGCTATCAAAAACATTTTTCTAATTGAGATGAAATTCATATACTATGAAATTAACCATCTTGAAAATAAACAATTCTGTGGCATTTAGTACATTCATAATGTTATGCAACAATCACCCCTATCTAGTTCCAAAACATTTTCATCACCACAAAAGGAAACCCAGTATACATTAAATAGTTATTCTGTTTTATCCCCTCCCCCAAGCTCCTGGCAACCACCAATCTGCTCTCTGTCTCTATGGATGTGCCTATTCTGGATATTTATATAAATAGAATCATACAATATGTGATCTTTGTGTCATGCTTCTTTCATAACATTTTTGAGGTTCATCCATGTTGTAGTATGTATCAGTACTTCATTTCTTTTTAAGGCTGAATAATATTTCATTATATGGATATACCACAATTTGCTTACCCACTGTATTCCATTGTATGCATGTATCCTTATTTATTGTTACAGGATGAATATTCCTTGATAGGAATATTCCACCTTTTGAATGTTGTGCATAATGTGGCTATGAACAAGTACGTACATATGTCTGAGTACCACTTTTCAATTCTTTTGGCTATATACTTACAAATGGATTGTTGGATCATATTGTAATTATCTGTTTAACTTTTTGAGAAACTGCCATAACAGCAGACCCATTCTATATTCCTGCTAGTGATGTACAATGTCCAATTTCTCCCCATTCTCAGTAACATTTTTTAGACATTATTATTATTATAGCTATTGTAGTAGGTGCAAAGTGGTGTCTCATTGTGATTTTGACTTGCATTTCTCTAATGACTAATAACATTGAACATCTTGCCATGTGCTTATTGGTCAGTTGTATATATTCTTTGGAGAAATAGTTACCCAAATCCTTTGCCTATTCTTGAACTAGATTGTTTGTTTACTTGTTGTTGAGTTCTAACAGTTCTTTACATATTCTACATACTAAACTTTTATCAGAGAGAGATATATATATATATATACACATATATATCTATATATATATACACATATATATATAATTTGTAAATACTTTCTCCCATTCTGTAGATGCCTTTATATTTTTTTAATAATGTTCTTGATGCATGAAAGTTATTAATTTTAATGAGATCTGATTTATCTATTTTGTTGTTGTTATATATGTTTGGTGTTATGTTTTAAAAACCATTGCCAAATCCAAGGTCGTGAAGACTTATCCCCATATTTTTCTAAGCATTTTAAGGTTTTGCTTCTTATGTGTAGGTGGTTAATTCACTGTGAGTTAATTTTTGTATTGGTATGTGGTAAGTAGCCCAGCTTCATTCTTTTATCTATCAAGGAACTTTTAAGTCATTTGATCCAAATCTCTCATTTTATAAACCACTATATTCTGCTGCTTTTCCTGCTGAAAATAATAATTATTGGAATTAAACACATATTCAAGGTCCTCGATTTTTTTTATTCCTTTTATGCTTCAAATGTAAATGTTCAGGTAAGCAAATGTGTTAGCTGACAACCACCATAGACATTTCAGGCACTGAGCAACAGTTTGACCAAATTCGTGCATGGCTGCCAATTCAGTAATTATGAAAATATCCTATGGATTATATTATCTTCCTAATCCCAAATGGAAATTTGATTTTTAGCCTCTGAGAATGAAATAATATTTTTACAATTTCTTAATCACATTTAGAAACAGAAAAATATCAATTAAAACTTTGGGTCTGCTAAATTTAAATGATAAAATGTTCATGTTTGGCATTTTCGGAAAATAAATACTTTGAGGCAGCTTTTTCTAATGCTAAAATTTGCTACCAGGAAACATCAGTAAGATTTTTCAAGTGACTCATTTCTGCTAAGGAAATAAGAATGTGGACTTCGGATTCAGTGAGACTGGGTCGAAAGCCCAGCTCCACTTCTCTGTGTAAGTCTTTATGCAATGACTTCACCTCTCTGAGCCTTAGTTCTTCATTTGAAATAAGAGTAATGGGAATATGTGTGCCTAACCCATAAAAGACCATGACATATAGCAGTGATTATTAGAATGTTAATTATTCCAGGAAATTTGTATTTATTTGAGGCTCCTGAGGATAAACAGCCTCCAAGACACAAAGAAAGACTTTTCAAATTGCCCTCCCCAGAAAGCCTCTCATCACTTTGCTTATAGTATACATATTTTGAGAACTCCGGTTATTGGTATATAATCACTCAACTTGGCTGGATTAGAAGTTGTTTTATGCCCCAAGAAAGTTCCATGTAACCTTCCTACTTTATGTAATCAGACAGGACAAGCCAATCTCAGGTTATTCTCTGTGGCTCACCTTTCATCTTCTGTGAAGATATTTTAAATACCTAAAGCGCTGCTTTACGGATATAAGAGGTAGACTTCTGGTTCAGGAGGCAGAATTAGAACTACTAGGTAGCAATTTTCTAGAAACAGATATGGACTCAGTGAAATAGAAAGTAGTGATTTCCATGTCAGTGGAAGAATTCAAGGAAGCTAAGTTATTATAGGCCAAGATTGGTGGACAGGATATTCTTGCTTTAGGTGGAAGTTGGTACATAGGACTGGACAGTGATGATAATAAGAAGAGTAATAAAAATCGTGGTTCCTCTGTATTGAAGCCATGTGACCGCACTGTGCTAGATGCTTCACATATTTTAATTTATTTGGTCCTCATAGGAATCTTTCCAATTTTATAGTAGTATTCTTTTTATAGATTACTAAGCCAAAGCCCAGAGAAGTTAAATTTTTTTAACGAACTCGCACGACTAGAATAATTAACACTTAGATTTGAGTGCAGATGTGTGCTATTATTTTATAGTTTCGTTTCATATTTTATAACTTTGAAAGTAATGCTATTACTTTAAAGTTTGTTATAAAGTCATCTATGAGAACAATGAGTCTGTTCATTGAAAATAAAAGATTGATATCTGATATTATGAATGACAGATATTATTTCATGTCAGTCTCAACCTCCAATTATATATATATTTTTTATATTGTGGATGGTACAGTGTTTTTAGTGTCCTCTTTGATATCTCTGGATACTCTACAGTTGGACTAATTCAGAAGTTGGAGAGAAGATCAGAACATTTTGTTTGAAGTCTGAATCATTAACAGTATCTAGCAACCACATGCCTGCCTTATCATAATACAGAAGTCAGACTGGAAGTACCCAAAGCTTACAGAAACTGCTAAAACAATCTATGATATGATATGATATGATTATCACATGGCAGTTACTTATTCAACAAATTCTCTTTTTGAAAGATGGAATACGTTGGTTAGAAGCATAGGCTTTGAACATGAAGTTGCTTAGCACCACCACTAACTAGTAAATTGACCCTGTACAAGGCTATTAACCTCTTTCAGTCTCCGTTTTACAAATGAGGATCATCATGACCAAGCCAATATGGTTGTTTATAATTACTAAGTTCTTTTGAGAAGCTATAGGTAACTTCTTATAGAAGTAAGTATCCCCAACATCATACTAGATAAAGAAAGTATGTTATAATGACCAAGATCTGCCAAATATATAAGCAATTATTAAGCAGACATTCAATCTTCTTTATGTAAGCTTAGGGAAGTGCCCCTCTCTGCCTTTTTAGACACTTTGAAAGCACCTTTCATGAAAGCTGAACTTGAAGCAGGTATAGCAATATTCTGGTAGCAAAAGTCAGCTAAACTTCTAGTTAGTCAGGTGACATAATCCTCCATTAAAAGGCTGCATTCAGAAGAAATTAGAATCCTAAGCACAGGTTACCATTTGAAGGATGTAAGCTATTAGGCTAGCTAGGCTTTTATTTCCTATTTATTCAAGGGCAGAAATACCTATTTAATATTTCTAGTCAGTTTATTCTTGAACATTATTCATTTCTCCAATGAAATGTCATTTCTAACATTCACTATGCTAATTAGAAAACCTTCTGGTGTTGATCAGAAAAAATAACAGTAGAGTTTGAGTTTTGCATTAGACTTTTTAAAATGCTAACTAATCCCCTGGATTATATATTTTCATTTAGTGAACTACAAATGTTAACTAACTTCCCAGGATAGATTAAAGTTAGCATGCACTCTGTTGAACTATTTTAAAGTGGATTATAGATAATATAAGAGGAGTAAACATACCCCCTACAGGAATATCTGTGAGAATTAATATACATTTAATGCTTACTATGTGCAAGTACTATACTCAATAGTTTATGTTTCTCTTCTCATTTAATTGTCATGAAAACACAGGAGACAATATTATTACATAACTTATGATTAAATAATCAAGTAAATAGTTGAATATTTAATAGTCAAATAGTTATTCGTCAGTTGACTATTAGTTAGGATTATTCTAGGTACATAATAAGCACATGATAAATGATAACTATTCTCATTTTGCAGTTCTGATTTTTGTGTTAACTTATAACACACATTGCATTAATGGTCTCCAATGTGCTAAATTTGGCATGCTGCACATTTCAATGCATGTATAGTTTTTTAAAACCTCTGGTGTTTAAATGTTTATAAATTTTTTAAAAATGAAATTTAAATCAAACATTTGTGGAGTCCCTGAAGCATTTCACTCCATGAGATCCCAGTTTGATGACCATTGGCCTAAATGACTAACTGGTATCCAGGGTTTATCTCAGCGTGAAGATTCCGTGATTCTATTATCACTAAGAGCAAGAATCTAAGACCTGTGGAGCCCAAACTTCCAACTGATAAACAAAATCCAGCTACTCTTTATTTTAAATTCTAATCAATGTAGAGAACATGATGAATAAGATGAATCATTATGGTTGTCACTCACATTTTTCTTGTCATTGAATAAACATGATTATTTGAAGTTTGTTAGTCATCTCTCTTTCTCTCTCTTATGCTTTGTGGGTTCTTGTATTTAAATATTAGAGCAATTTCATAAAGTATACTGATCTACACTTTTCAAGGAGTCATATGCTCCCTACTCACAAGACAGACAAAGTATCACAATGGGAAAGACATACCCTTCCCCAGAGCTTCCCTAATAGCAGATCAGAAGCTTCCAGGTTCGAGGCCAGTACTTTCAGTAGCCTCCTGATGAGCTGTTTTGTCTTCTCTCCATTTTTTTTTCTGGAACTGAAAGTCATAATTCTAACCTGCTTGAATCAGAGTGGGCACTAAAGTATTAGAAACGAGTGATGCCAAGAGAAATAACTTCTTTCAGGAGAGGGTAGACATCAATGTAAAAAGTTAAAAAGAAAAAATTAATAAATAACTTCAAACAAGGCACAGAATGTGCACTTTCCTGAAAGCAGAAACATGTGACAAAATTTTTTAAAGGTCTGGCTTTATAACTCTGGAGGGAATTAAAAGCTAAATGGCATGGGCATCATAACAAACTGAGTAGATACAGAAGACACAGAGACAGCAAAACGCTGAAGGCAACCAGCGCATTCAAAAGGAAAAGCTAATTCAAAACCATAGATATAATTACCTAGATTAAAAGAGCAAGTGCCCGACTTAAATTTTTGGAGGGTGGCTATAAAATTCACATAATTTAAAGTAAAAGATACCTTTTGATGTGAACATGCAAACCCTGAAGCAAAAAAAAAGGTAATATAATTAATTTTTAGATCAAATTTTGAATTAAGGGGAATATTTTGCATCTGTTTGTCAAATTTGCAAACGTTATCAAGCAATTAATGACCCCTAAATCCATCAAAGTTATTACCAAGCTAATAAAGACAATCATAGCCAAGATCTAGTCAATCCAAAGATGAAAAAGACTGAATTAGCTAAATGAATCACACAATGGATTAAAAAACAAAAGATAAAAACCCCACCACTCTCTTTAATGGAGAAATTAAGAAAACTGCTACCAACTTCTGTCATTTTCTGTCACCTCAGGCCATCCTGATCCCTGTTTTGCCTGTTGATCGCCTTACTTCGATTTCAAGGCACTGAGATAGGGCACACACATCTCATGTCTCCATTCCACAGTGAGCATTTCCTTAGCATTAAATGGAATATATTCTGTGGATCATTAGTTCATTCATCCAACAAATAACTACTGAATGCATATTGAGAGCAAAGCATTGATTTGAGTTTTTTAGTTATATAAAGATTAAAAGATAGGACCCCTGCCCTTGGAGGAGTTAACAGTGCAGAGAGGGAAGCATACATAAAAATAATTACAATGTAATATGCATACATACATAAAAATAATTGCAATGCAGAAGAGCTTTGAAAAAGGTGTAATGGGAGTTAAAGGGAAGGAGGCTGAAGGCTACCTGGGGAGGAGGTTAAGCTTCAGCTGAGAGTTAATGACTGAGAAAAGGTTTGCTATGAGGATTAAGGGGGTGCTGTGAACTTACTAAAGCCCATTGGGCCATACACATCTTTAAATTCAATTTGCTAAATAATTGCTGCTGAAGAAATTTGAGGCAATTAAGAGTTAGATATTCCCACAGTCTACCACGAACGTGAGCCTTAGAAAAAAATCTGCCAAACAGTTTATTAAAGAAATATTCTCTCACTTATATGTGTAATCTAAACAATATAATAAAAGAACAGATTGGTGGTTGCCAGAGGTGGCAATGGGAGTGGACGAAGTGGGTGAAGAGGGTCAAAAGGTACAAACTTCCAGTTATAGAATAAAATGGTCATTGGGATGTCATGTGACTATAGTTAATAATACGGTATTGTATATTTCAAAATTGCTGAGAGTAGATCTTAAAATTCCTTGTCATGAGAAAAAAAATTTTGTGACTGTGGTGACAGATGTTAACTTACTTTGGTGATCATTTTGCAATATATACAAATATTGAATCATGTTGTACACCCGAAACTATTATAATGTTATATGTTAATTATACCTCAGTAAAAAAAAAAAAAAATTCATTACTAAGGAAGCACAAAGCAGTTCCTGTTTGTTAGTTAAATGAAGTGATAGCTCTGCACCCTTTGATGTGCTTTGCGTGCTCAGACCACCACTTGCATGAGAGTTTCAGTTCAGGCAGACAGAACCACATTCCAGAGGCAAGATTCTGTCAGCCTTTGTTTTGGCATCAGGCCACCACAAATCCTCTTAAACCAATGATTGGAAATCAGATAATTTAAGAATTCAGCTTCAAGTGCCATCGCTACAAATGCAAGCTATAGGCCTCCTAATTCTTATACCCTGTGCACATGAGAATGAGAAGTGTCTCTGAAATATTTCAGCCACTCCACATTTCTTTACTACCTTTAATTTCCCCCATGAAAGTTCACTTTATATATTCATCTTGTTATTTAAGAAGACATCAATTTCACCAGTGAAAAAAATGTTGGACATTCACTATGCTGATTTGCACAACCTCAAGTATTGATTGAGATCTCACCACCAGGAGCACTTGTGATAAACTCTCCAGAACTGTACTTACTAGTACGGTAGCTGTTAGCCACATGGGGCTGGAGAGTGCTTCAGCCAGGCCAAACCCAGGTGTTCTTTAAGTATAAGATACACATCAGAATTGGAAGACTTAGTACAAAATGAACCAAAAAAAGGAAAAAAAAGTAAAGTATCTCAATCATTTTAGGTTGGTTACATGTTGAAGTAGTATTTTATATATATCAGGTTAAGTAAAATATGTTGTAAAAATTAATTTCACCTGTTTCTTTTTAAAAATGGCTGTTAGCAAAGTTAATATTGAATATGTGGCTTACATTAGATTTCTATTGGAAAGAGCTGCTCTAAGGTATAGAATATGGAATTCCAAATTAGAGTGCTTGCTAGTCTTTCCTGGACTCTGCATTTCTGGCAAAAATACCAGTAGCCTGAGCTATCGTTGTATATTGCTTAACTTAGGTGGCATGTTAAAACATCAAACCGTATATGCCAAAGTGTTTTAAAGTAGATCGATTGAGTCTATGGCCATGCTTCCCTGAACAAACCCGATCCCTTCTGATCTCGGAAGCTAAGCAGAGTCGGGCCTGGTTAGTACTTGGATGGAAGACCACCTAGGAAGACTAGATACTGTAGGCATAAAAAATAAAAAATAAGGGATTATAAGCTGACAAGATCCTTGCCATCTGTGAGGTCAACCAAGGGTTGCCTCGTCTAAAAAACAAACAAACAGACAAACAAATAAATAAATAAAGTTGATTGATTGATTGATTGATGGATTGCCTGAAAAGACAGATATAGTCTGTACTGACATGGGGATTTATATTCTCTCTGGGGTAGACAGAAAGTAAGAAATAAATAACAACAACAACAAAAAATCATAAACACTGAGCAGAGAGTTAGATGGTGTGGTATGTTAAAGAGTGGTGGGCAGCAACTCAAATTGAATAGTCAGAGGAGGCCTCTCTGAGGAGATGACATTTAAAATCATAGGTGAATGACACAAAGGAGCCAAGCATGCAAAGATGAGGATGGGCAGAGGGGGCAGAGGGTGTGCCAGGCTGGGAAACAGCTAACACACAAGTTCAAATGTGAGAATGAGCTTGGTTTGAGGACAAAGTGAATAATACATAAAGACAGTATTAAGATCATGGTATTCTATAAGATCTAGGGATCTTATTCCATAATAGATGGAGAAGTAGAAGGGCCCCATCTTCAAGCCCTGGAGAGCTTCTATATTAGATATTTAGCAGAAAAGGAGACATCCACAAAAAGAAAGAAGAATTTGGGAATTTGAAGGAAAAACTGAGAGACTATGGTATCACAGAGGCCAAGAGCTTGTTCTCAAGAGGAACAAGCAGTTGTGTTGAAAGTATACTGCCGAAGGATTAGGTAAGCTAAGGGCAGTTGACTACCGAATGCTACTTCATGGAGACCATTGGGCACTTCACAAAAGCAGTTTCAGTGGGCACTGAGAATGGAATCTATTAAAAATAGGTTGAGGAGAGAATATAAAGCAATAAGTGGGGACAAGGGCTCTAGTCAGCCCTTTCAAATATTTTCTCTTTGCTGGGAAAAATGTTGGGTCTGAGGAACAGCAGACATGGTTGAATGTAGGTAATATTGAGCATGTTATTGCTGGCAAGGGAGGGAGCAAAAATAGATGGACAAGGTCACATGGCAAGGGGGGTCTTGTGCCATAATAGAAACTACTGAAGGCTATTGAGCAGAGGAGCATGGTGATCAGATATGAGTAGAAAGGGGAAGAGGAAGAAGAACAGCAGGACAACAGGGTTTTTGGTTATAAGAGGCAAGGATCTTCTGTGTCCATCCTCGTCATTGGAGAGGTCTACAGACCTCATGGAAAGTTCTCCGGGAAGGTTGTTATGGAGAGTCAGCAGTGTAGAAGTCCTTCGTAGACACAGGCCAATTTACCAAAAACCAATTTACTTTAAGTCAATTAAACAAAATTCAATTCGCCAAATGATCAATTCATTTAATTCACCAAATTTTTCAATTAGTCAAAAAGATTGTATGGAATCCACTGAAAGCTAATTTGCTGAAAGCCAAATTGCTAAAACCAAGCTGCCGAATGAATGGCCAGCTCACTAAATTATCAATTAATCAACAATTCTGTATTATAATATGTATAGTATAAGTGGTAAAATAGGCAAAAAATACAGACAGGTAATTCACAGAAGGGAAAGCCCTAATGGTTAAAAAGCATATAAAGAGATGTTCAAATTTACTAATAATCAAAGCAATGCAAATTTAAAATAAAACACCAAGATTCTACTTTACATACAGCAGGATGGCAAATACTATACAGGCAGATAATACTAAATATTGACAGTTGAAATCTTAGGGTAACAGACTCTCAGCTTAAGGTTAACACACAAAGCATTTATTAGAAAGTGCTGGTGAGCCCAGCATCTGTGGAAGGGGACGGGGAGGGAGCATTAGACATGAGCTGCATTGCTGCTCCAAAGCCAGCCCCACAGGGAACACTGAAGCTGAGGTAACTCCTCAGAGCTGACCCAGAATGGGGGTAAGGGGACCAGTCATTTGTATTCTCTCAACTGGACAATTGGTCACTGGTAGTTTTTTCTAGTTGAGAACATTCCTAATGAGGGTTGGCGGCTGAGGATCTTATTCTAGCACTATTCTCAGCAGCTGGAGACTAAGTTCCTCATTACAAATATGTAAAACACTGCTGAGGATACCTGCATTTTGAGGACATAGAGCAAACACATTAGAATGAGTCCCTGTGAAGGCAGGGAATGGTTGTAGTCCTGAAGATGAAAGCAGATGGTATAAAATAAAGCAGGAGAATGAGCTAGTTTGGGTCAACGATGACAACAGTTTATGAAGTAAAAAGAATGATTAACTCAATTGACTATACTGTATGGACGAAAATAAAAAATATATATAATTGGTTTTTAAAATGTAATAGCAAATTAGGTTATATGGAATGGTTTCAAATGTCTTTAAGGGTTGTGTGCTTGCTGTTGAAGTTGTAGTTTGGATTTAGTTTTAGGTGAATTACAGCTGGTTCACCCCAGCTGTTTTGCAACAGATTTGTCAGTCCAACTCAACCGAATTTCAATTTTGTGTGACACATTTTGGACACTAATTCCTTCTCAAGTGCTTGAAATATAGGCAAAATTTATTAATTAGCTGATTTACAAATCTGTGAATTAAGAGATATACAAAAAGCAATGAACTGGAGTAAGATGTATTGGAGTAGAGAAACTTACTCTACCATTCACAAAAATCCTTGTCATTCAAAATACATTTAATCTAATTTTAAATACCAATAAAATTCTCATTCCCGAAAGTCACTGACTCAGAATATAGAGAAATTTGGTATATACTGACTTTTGGCCGCAGAGATACAGCTAGGCTATATTAAAAAGTTAAACCCAAACCAAAGTAAAACTTCAAACTCTTCAACTAATATTTTGTGAAAATCTTTTAAATCTGCTAAAAATAATTTCATCCAAAAAATTAATGAATAATCATAAATAATGAAAAGAAACAGGTACATTGATAAACAAGGCAAATTTATTTGAAAAACTGGCTCATCGTTTGGAGATTTAATCTTCAATGAATTGACCTGGAGCATAAGAGACTGATAATTTCCTCTTCCCTCTTCACATCTGCCTTTGACATTCATCAGAACTGTGGGCACCTGGATTGAAATGCTGGGGCACAGGATTGGGGGAGGGGTGGTGAGATTGGCCCCAGATCTGTTCATCTTCAAGGACAGACCCAACAACCAAGTGGCAGAATTTCAATACATCCCCATCTCCCTGAACCTGATTGCAGGAAACCAAGTGGAAAAAATTAACCTTGGGCTGGATCCAGTCTGCTTGCAGCTGCAGCCCAAGTGGCCTTTTTAAAAACATACATTTGATCATGCCACTCTCCCGTTTAAATCATTTCAAGGACACAGAATCAAGTTCCAACGGCATCTCAGGGCTTACAAGGCCCCTCAAAATCGACCTGCCTCTCCAACAGCAACTGAAGCTCCCCTCCTCATCCCTACTTTTCTGTTCCCTACCTCTAGCTGTACTCAGCTCTTAGTATTTCTTAGGTGCTCCATAGCTGCTGGGCTTTTAAATTTTTATTTATTTGTTTGTTTGTTTGTTTGTTTATTGTTGGGCTTTTAAAATTTTATTTATTTATTTATTTATAATAATTTTTAAAAATTTACTTATTTTATTTAGTTTCCAGTATATAGTACATTGGTTAGGCATCTATATAGCTTGCAAAATGATCCCCCTATTGTACACTCCCTCCCTGGACCCTCCAGCTAGTCAATGTATTAATGTTAACTTCATTCCCTCTGCCATGTTCCTCATCTCTGTGACCATCCATCAGCTAGTAATTCATACTTAACCATTCACCCCATTCTCCCAGCCCTCCAAACTCCCCTCCCCTCTGTTCATCACCAAATTGTATAATATATTTGTGAGTCTGTTTTTGATTAGTTTGTTCTTTTTATTCCTTAGATTCCACATATAAGTGAAATCATATAGTGTTTATCTTTCTCTGTCTGACTTAAATACTTTCTAGGTCCATCGAAGCAATATCTTTTTCCATCCCTTTCCTTTTAGTCTATATGTGTCTTTTAATCTGAAATGAGTCTCTTATAGGCAACATGTAGGGGTCTTGTTTTCTTTTCCATCCATTCACTCTATCTTTTAGGTGGAGCACCTCATTCTTTTCCATTTAAGGTACTTATTGATAGAAATGTAGTTGTTACCATTCTTTATTCCTGTTCGATGCGTGTTTTTTCTTTTTAAAGAATTCCTTCCAACATTTCCTGTAATACTGGGTTGGTGGTGATAAATTTCTTTAGCTTATTTTCGTCTGGGAAGCTCTTTAGCTGTCCTTCAACTCTAAATGATAGCTTTGCTAGATAAAGTATCCTTGGTTGTAGATCCTGGGTCTTCATCCTGTCGAATATTTTTTTGCCAAGCCCTTCTGTTTTGCATAGATTCTTTTGAAAAATCAGCTGCCAGTCTTATGGGTTTTCCCTTATAAGTAACTGTCTGTTTTTCTCTTGCTGCTTTTAATATTCTTTGTATTTAACCTTTGGCATTATAATTATGATGTGTCTTGGTGTGGGCCTCTTTGGATTCCCAATGTTTGTAATTCTCTGAGCTTCCCAGGGTTTTATGTCCATTTTCTGCACCAGCTTAGGGAAGTTTTTCATCATTATTCAAACAGCTGTTCAATATCTTGATTTTCTTCAAGTACGCCGATCAGATGGATATTTGGACCATTAATAGTGTCCCATTTGCTCCTTAAATTTTTTTTATAGTCTTGGCATCTTATCTCTTGCCATTCTAGTGTGTGTCCTTGGCTTTCCCATCCTCCAGATAGGATATTTGATCTTTATCTTTATTCACTTTGTTTATTCCTTTGTTTATTCTATTTAATATATTTCTCATCTCAGATAATGTGTTCATTTTAGACTGGTTCCCTTTTATAATTTCCATTTCCATTTTTATGTTTTTTATCTCTTTGTTGAAGTTCTGTACACTTTCCAAAAGTTCACTGAGCATCTTTATAACCAGTGTTTTGAACTCTGCATCTGTTAGATTACTTGACTCCATTATATCTGAATCTCTGTTCTGTTCTCTCCTATGGCTTCTACTTCTTTGTCTTCCCATTTTGGCTGCCTTTTCATGTCTGTTTCTATGTACTAAACAAAGCTGCTAAGTCTTCCAATCTTATTAGTGTGGATTTGTGAAGTAGGTGTCCAGTGGCACAGTCCTGAGAGGAGTTCAGCTGCAGGCCAAACTTAGCCCAAGCCTCTATTCCTCTGGGGCCACCTGTCAACATTCAGCAAGCAATCTACAGATGCTGTGCTTATAGTTGCCTCAAGAGACCACACCAGAAAACAAGGCCAGCTGCCTCCAGTGTGAGTCTAGGCACTGCTTGGCAAGGAGCACCTAGCTCGCTGAGGATACACCTGGATGTGGCTTGGGTGGGGCTGTGAGTTGGGGGGGCGAGGTGTCAGGGAATCCTCTGGGCAGAGTGACCTCTGTTATCCAATTTGATGATGTCATGAAGGTGCTGTGTCTGTACACTGGGAGTGGGGAGGGCTCAACAGGGAACAGTGGGTACCACCTGTACCTCTGTACAGAGCAAGTCTTGCCTCAGCCTCATACTGACAATGTCTTCCTGTAAGTCCCTGGTGCCCACTGCGCACAGCCTAATCGGCACTGGTGTTCAGAGCAAGCAGGTCCATTACCGTGAAAATCTGCTTGCGAACGTGGCCCCTTTAAGAGGCTTCTGCCACTGTCACAGCCTCTGTCTGACTCAGCTGCTGGAGACTGAGCAGCCCCTGTCCTCAGAAGGTAAGCCCCTGTCTTACCTTCTTCCATTGCAGGGTGATTTCTTGGATTTCTCTGTAGTTGTATGGTTTGTTCATCTAGATCTCAGGTGATTTTTCCTTGCTGCTGCTCCTTGTATCCATCACAACTTTGATTTGGTCATCAGAGGGATGAACAGAGCTTCTACCATCTATGCCATTTTTTCAGTCTCAGCAAAGCATTTTTTTAAGTATTCAGTGCCCTCGCGCTTAGGCACTGAATTGGTAAAGTCTCATCCCCAACTTACTCCATCTCTGCTGGGCTTTTTAAAAATCCATGTTGTTCTTTCTACCAGAAACATGTTCTTCCAATACCTTTGACCCCCACATACCTGCCTGGTTAGCCTTCCATCACAAATGCCTGCTAGTTAACTTTCATGGTTCCCAATAGACATGATTTCCTTCAGGAGGACCTAAATTAAGAAAATTACAACCGATACTATAGACTGGGAGACTATTACCCATGAGTCTCTGACATTTATGTACATTCTGCAAGCAGAGGCTTTCATTGCTCTTTGTTCCAGGCTAGCTTTTTAAAAATCTTTGTATAGCAAACAGCCTAGGAATATTGAGATGTCTCCCTCCAAAGTGAATGGCAGATATGCTTATTGCCCATAATATTTGAGTTCCTCAAGCAACCCACTTTGTGTGCTTGCAATGATCTTGGCCCATCCATGTTGCCCCCATGGGACCTGGAGGCAAGAGGAACTGACATGAATACATTGTTCATACCACTAGCTATGCAATGAGTAACAGCCTTTTGTCTCTGACCCAGGAGTCTCATGACTTCTGCCAGCATCTAGGAAACTAACAGGCTAACTCATTGGCTTGTGAGTAGGATAAAAACTCAGACCCTTCTTAGTTCTTGATAATAATGCATCAGTGTTAATTTCCTGATTTAGATGGTTTTATTGTAGTTTAATAGGCTTATGTTCCTGTTTGTAGAAAATACACACTAAGGTGTATTTTTTTTTTTAAAAGTCTCTCCAGGTTCACTCTCCATTTCTGCCCCTTGTCAGATCTCTCTCTCTCTCTCTCTTCCAATTGAAAATTGAATATCCCTTGGGGGATAAACTTAATATTTTATTGTTAAACAAACTGGGGCAAAAGACTAGATTTGCTATAAATGCAATTGAGCGGGATTACAAAGGCTTTCCTAGCAGTCCCTGATGGAGAACTCTTTATTGGATAGATCAGGCTAATATCACCTGAACCCACTGATGGACCTCAAAAAAAATTAGAATAATCTAATTACAGAAAAGTTGCAAATACAGGACAAAACCTTTTTTGTTCTTTAACAGTAATTTGTCCACATGATGCCCCATTACCCCTAAACACCTTAGTGTTTTTTTTTTTTTTAACTAGACTTTATTGTTTAGAGCAGTTTAATTTTCCAGCAAAACTGAACAGAAGGTACAGATTTCTCATAGAGCTCCTGCCCCCACATAGACATAGTCCCCTCCACTATCAACATCCTGCACCAGATTGGTACATTTATTATAAGCAATGAACCTACATTACACATCACAATCATCCAAAGTCCATATTTTACAGTAGGGCTCACTCTTGGTGGACATTCTATGGATTTAGACAAATGTGTAAAGACATGTGTCCACCATGATGGTATAATACAGAGTAGTTTCACTGCTTTAAAATTCCTGTGTTTCACCTATTTATCTCTCTCCCAGCCTCCTAACCTTTGGCAAACACTGATACTTTTACTATCTCCATACCTTTTGCCTTCTCCAGAATGTCATATAGTTGGAATCATACAATAATGTATTCTTTTCAGATTGACTTCTTTCACTTAGTAATATGTATTTAAATTTTCTCCATGTCTTTTATGACTTGCTAGCTCATTTGTTTTAGCCCTGAATAATATTCTATTGTCTGGGTTTACCACAGTTTATCTATCCATTCACCTATTGAAAGATATCTTGATTGCTTCTAAGTTTTAGCAATTATGAATAAAACTGCAATAAATATCCTTGTATAGGTTTTTCTGTAGACATAAATGTTCAGCTCCTTTGGATAAATACCAATAAATATAGTTGTTGGATCATATGGTAAGAGTATGTTTAGTTTGGAAAGAAACTGCCAAACTGTCTTCCAAAGTGACTGTACGATTTTGTTTTTCCAGCAGCAGTGAATGAGTATTTCTACTTTTCCACATCCTCTCCAGCGATTGATGTCAGTGTTCCAGGTTTTGGCATTCTAATAGTTGTGTAGTGGTATCTCATTGTTGTTTTAATTTGCAACTCCTTAATGACATATGATTTTGAGCATATTTTCATATGCTTATTTACCAACCATGTATCTTCTTTGGTGAGGTGTCCATTCATGTCTATTGCCCATTTTTAATTGAGTTGTTAATTTTCTTATTGTTGCATTTTAAGTGTTCTTTGTATATTCTGGATAACAGTTCTTTATCAAATATGTCTTTTGAAAATATTTTTTGCCAACCTGTTGTTTGTCTTCTTATTCTCTTGACTGTTAACTTCTTACTTGATGGCTTTGACATCCATTGATGATTATAGTCTAGATTCATTATTTCATTAGAGATTCCAAAAATGATTTTATGACTCAATTATTCCTTTTGAATTTAATAGCTGTAATTCTACAAAAAAAGAGCTTTTTCTCATTAAATTTATGGTTGCCCTGAAATTAAGTTTATACAGGAAAAGCAGGCAAAAGTGGTTGATCTGGCCTTTATTTTTCAGAGTACTTATTTGTTGCCCCATGGAGCGATCAAAAAATTTGCTTTGATTGTTTTTTTCCAAATGAGTTTATAATTTTTATACATTTAATGTTTTTGATCCATTATAGTCATTCTTTCTTTTGATGCTCAAATTGACCATTGCAGACCAGTGTCTTTTTGGATTGTCTTTTTGACATGATTTTATTAGATTTTTATTGCTTCCTTAATTTGGGCATAATAAGATATTACAGGTTCATCCTGCACATTTCTTGCCCAGATCTGCAACCAGCCATCTCTCTAAGGAGATTTGACACCTTTTAGTAGAGAAATGGTATTAAGACACTGCAATCTAAGAACTAGAGGTATTTGTTGCTACTGGATTGTCATTAATCCCAGCCTTTTCGGTGTACAGAGCTAGTACACATGCATCAAATCATGAGTTCGTGCTGGTATTTACAAGGTTTACATGACTTCTTTAATTTTCTCCTTTTTCTCATATACTGAAAACCTTGGTTCCTAACAATTTTAACACATTTATTTAACATATACTACACTCTATGATACTTATAATATCCTACATCTGTACTATAACGGTTTCAGAATAACAACGCTCCAATAAAACACTAAGTCTTAGTACCAATAAGTTTACTGATTACCATTAAATATTTCTTAGTGATTCTTATTTGTCCTTAGAATAGATCTCTTTAGGGATGCACAGTTAGAATAGAGGATTTTATAATCACTTGTTCGGGTGACCAACTGCCTTGGTTTCCCCAGACTGAGAGGTTTTCCAAGATCTATGCTAGAACCTGGTCACGCCAAGAGGGTTGATTACCTTACTTGAAGTAATTCTCTGCTCTGTGTGGTTAGCCATCAGCTGGACATAGAGTTAAGTTCATTTGTTTCAGATTGCTTTTAACTTTTGAGGAATTCCTTTTTGAATTATTTTCTCATGCAAAACATTGAACGTTGTTTGAAAGCCCAAACCATAAAATAAAGCTTATTCAGAGAAGTCTAGTTTCCATTTCAATCTCCATTTTATTCCTTCTCTCTCCCTAGAAGTATCATTTTCATTAGTTTTTTTACTTGTTTATTTGTTTATTTAACCATTTTTGAAAATATAAACAAGTATATAAGTAGTGCTATCTCCCTGTCTTACACAGAAAATAACATTCTATAAATACTATTTTCATATACTGTTTTTTACAAGTTTCCCATATACCTACATAATCACACCTGCTATCCTCAGAATGGCCCTAAACCTAAAATTCTAAAATCAGGGGAAAAAATTCAACAAGCTATGGACAGAATGATATGAATAAACCAGTTTAACTGGTAAGAAAATTCCAAATTTTCTCTGCACACCATGCTCTTAGCATTACCTGCTCAGCCCCAAATAGCTTTTAAAAATTATTGCTGAGCTCAGACTCAGGCCATGTAGAGATTTAATAAAACAATGAGTCTCAGGTGGTGAGAGGAATTGCTTTCAGTTTCTAGCTGCTCAGGATGGGAAATGGGTGATGAGAGGGCAGTAGTAAGGGCCTTCTCATTCGGTTGAATGTTGCAGTACCAGTGCACAAAGTGAAATGCACATGGGCTGCTCAGCCTTCTGGTGGGATGGGGCACATGAAAGAAGTTGGGAGCATATGTGAGCTGTTTGCTTGGCTGTGCAACATTCCACACAGGAGCTCTTCACACAGTTTGTGTTCAGTAGCATCACAGGAGAAAAGAGTTAAGGGCTGAAAGCAGAGTTATTTATGAGAGCCAACTATTTCCTTGAGTGTAAGAGAGGAACAGACTCCCGCTTTTTATTTGTGAGATGCCAAGCTTACCTCACAGCAAATTGGACCCTGCGCCTGCAACCTGAGCACAGGCCATCTGTGGTTGCCAGAGTGTCTAGGGAGGGCTACCATCATTTGTGCACCCACACTGATGACTGGCTATCTGGTGTAATTAAGGAGCACCACAAGCTCCTCTAGCCTTCTCACACTTCCTTCCTACCAAGACCTGCTATCCTCTTCCTCTTTCTATTTGGGCAAGACACGCTCTTCTGGGCTCTCTTTGACAACAGAAGGAGGACATCATCTCTTGAAGTTATTCTTTAAATGTATTTTTGCCAGTAGGGAGGAGATAGGGAAGTTCTAGCCATATTCAGTAGAAAATTTAGATTCATGTGTGAAGGTAGAAGAGCAAAGTGGTTAGAGAAAGGCCCTGGGAGGCTGACCGCATGGGTTTGGATCCTGGCTCTGCTATTCTCTATAGAGACCTTGGGTAGCTTGCTCATCTTTTCTGTGTGTCAGTTTCTCACCTGCAAAATAGAAAAAACTAAGGGCTTTCTAACTTGAAGTTGTTATACACCTATAGTATGTTGAAAAGTGGTCCCCAAAAGATATGTCTACCCAGAACCTCAGAAAGTGACCTTATTTGGAATTAGGGCCTTTGCAGATATAATTAAGAATCTAGAGATGAGATCATCCTGGATTTAGGCTGGGCCTTAAATACAATGACCATTGTCGATATAAGAGGAAGAGAGGGAGATTTGAGACACAGAGACACACAAAAAGAAAGCTATGTGAAGACAAGTCAGAGATTGGAGTGATGTATCTACAAGCTAAGGAACACTAAGGATATCCAGCAATCACCAGAAGCTAAAAAAAAAGGCAAGTAATGGATGCCTTGATTTTAGAGTACTGGCCTCCAGAACTGTGAGAAAATAAATTCCTATTGTTTTAAGCCAAATCAATGGTAAATAGTCACAGCAGCCCTGGGAAACTGACACAGAACCATAAGAATAATAAAGCTTGTGAGCAGTGCACATAGTATGCACTCAGTAAATAGAAGCACTTAAAACAAGAAAGACAGACAAACAGGAGGCTATTTCAGCTGGATGCCAATGGTGGGAAAAAAGCAAGAACCAGGTGGGGGGGGGGACCAACTTTCACAACTTTTCAAGGTTTTCTAAGATCATCCATTCATTACCACTGTTTCTCAAGTATGCAAAAGAGAATATGATTCAATTCTTGACTTCAAGGAGCTTATTATCTAATTGTCAAAAGGCACCTAAACAGAGACTCTCCCTAAGGTATGGCTACCATCTATGTTCTGAAGAAGTCAAATGTCCATTTAGTGTAGACATGATGATTAACTCTAGAATTATGGAGTCACATGAAGCTGGGTTGGAGCCTCTCATCCTTGCCTTCCTAGCTGGTGAACTTGAGTAAATTACTCAAATCTGTGAATCCCTATTTTTTATGTGTAAAATAAGCCGAAGAATATTTGCTTCTTGGGTTGTTAAATGAGAACACATATTTAAGGCGCCGAGTCTGATGCTCCTCACATAGAGAAACATTAGTTCCTTTCACTTCTCATATCCATTTTTTCACAGGATATCCAATAGGAACTTCACAATTAATATGTCCCAAAGTGACCTTGTTTAAGCCCTTCTAAGCCCTTCTCCTTTCAAAATCTGTACTTCTCCTTAATTTCCTGACCCAATTAATGGTATTAATATCCTACTCAATTTCCCAAGTCTAAACCAAGAATTATCTTAGGTGCTTCTGTTTTCTTAGTCCTTGCATCCAGATACTCACAGATCCTGTTGATTTGACCTTTCAGGAGCTCTCAGATCTATCCCATTCTTGCCAGCTCTGTTGCCACTGCCTTCATTTGGGCAGGTATTTCTCAATGTCCTTCCATTCATCCCCCTGCTTGATCCTAACAACTATGCCCCAGCCCCCAACCCCCAGCCCCTAGTCCTTCCTCTGCTTCACCACAGAAGCTATAGTCTTTAAATGTGCTTTGTTAGTCTGCCATTTTAAATCTTCCAATTGTTCCTGATAACCTAGATGGAACATAGGTTAGGACCAGCATGCACTCTGAGAACATGGGAAACTTGGGAGTCTTAAAAGCTGATGTGACAAATCCCAGATACCCATATGCCTGAAGAGAGAGGAAATAAGGGGCAGGAGGTAAAACAGGGCAGCCAGACTCAGAAAAATTCTCTGTCCCACTTGTCTTCTGTGTGTGGGACTGAGTCTTGAATTAACTGTAAGGAATGGTGCTGTAGGAGTGTTTAAGCAAGATTATTCTCTGCTCTCTGAGTTCAAGACTGAGAACCACAGAGCCAGGTTTAAGTAAAATGAGGAGGAGAGTTTTCCAAAGTTAGAAGGCTGCTGTGATTGTCTCGATTTTCTGAAACGTTAGGTTTCAGTTGGACAAGCACTTGAGCTGTCAGCTCCAACAGTTGTACATACAGTTAGTCAGAAGTAAGAAAATACTTTCCTGCCATTTTCCCACCTTTCTTGAGTAGGACACTCCAGTCACAATTCTTGCAGTTTTCCAAACACATCATAGTGTTTTATGCTTCAGGGCGTTTGCATGTGTTAGTTCATATTTTTTTTTAAAAAATGTGATTGTATTTCTTCATTGGAATGTAAGCTCCAATGAAAGCAGATCTAGAATAATGCCTGGTGCATAGCAGGTGCCCAATAATCATGTACTGAAAGAATGATGCTGTTTCTTATGTTTGGAATATACTTCTCCCTTGTCTGCCTGGGGAACTCTTATCTATTCTTCAAGACTCAGCTTCTACATTGCCTCTGACAAACTTCCCTGATCCAGACTCACCCCCACCTCTCCTTACTCACTCCCTCTTGTGGATCCTTTAGATTTCATCAATGTTTCTCCAGGATTGCACTTTTCCTGCCATTTATAATGGCGTCTTTGCAAGTCTGTCTCCTCTAGGAGACCATGAGCCATAGAGGGCAGGGGCCAAGTCCTGCTGACTGAGGGCCCCAGTTCTTAGCATAGGGACAGCCATGGAGCACTGTTTGTAATCAATGTTTGGGGAAAACAGAAAGGAACATCCCTGCTCTGCCTGGAGGGTGTGGAGAGATGGGGTCAGAGAAGGATTTCATGGAAAGGAGAGATTGACAGAAGAGAGATTGGAGATGAGTCTTTGGGAGGGACAAAAGGTCATTCCAAGAGAGACAAAGACATTCCAAGGCCTACTTCAGAGTCTATTGAGAAAAATGCTACTGCTAACTACTGGGCTAGCCAACCTGAGTACAAGAAAGGAACATTAGAGGGTGATAGCACCACCCAAGTAGCCCTTGGTGTTCTCTACCTGGAGCCAACAGCCATCCACAGCAGGCCATCTTCGAAGCTTGGGTCAGGAGGGCAGAACAAGAACATGCAAATTGCTATTCCAGTGTAGTTTTGCCTGTCAGCAATTTCTGAGACCACACAATAGAAATTTTCAAATAGATGATTTCAAGTATCCACATTATAATGAGATCAAGACTCCAAGACTGCCAGCATGTAGCACAACAGGAAAAATATTATTTATGGCAGGGTCATAAATCCTATTTGCATAAAACTTATGAACACAAAAGCACACATTTCCTATGCAGTGAAAACCAAAGAGGCCTCTCCTAGTTTTTGTTTTCTCTGGATGGTGGCATCAGGTAGGCAAGCCTTCGTGATAAAAGGTTTCTCTCAAGCTGAACACAGCTACTTATAATGAACTTCTAAATATATGAAAGCATTCATTCAGACATTCTCTTTATTGCTTTTATAAATAGAAAGTTAAGCCTTTACATAGGCATTAAAGCCTTTCCACTAAACTGTTTTACAAACCTTAAATCCTTGCACACCCACTGACACACCCTCATACCCCACGTTCTTATGTGCTCACCCACCCAGCCACAAAACATTATGTGCATGCGTGCCCAGTGCATCCAGAGGACACCACAGTGCTGCACATATTCTAAACACTCGTCCCCCTGGCTGATCCTTAAGGTCACAAGCACACAACTAAGGTCACAAGTCAGGTGAACTTTTTCATAAGCAAATTGAGGGATTTGAATTAAATGAAGTCTGAAGTCTCTTCTAACACTTTAGAATTCCCCATTTCCTTCTATCCTCTCCCTCCACATTTTCAAACCCTATAACATGGCATATAGTTTAGCTAAGAGTAAATGCAGCTTTTATTACGTAAGGGCCTTCCTGGGCCTTGACGGGGTATGGGCTTTTCTGCTAGAGCCCTCCAAGCCTTGGTTTTCTTTGGTGCCAGTTACTCCTGCATTCATAGAGTTTAATAAATAAAAAAAATACATTGAAATTCTATTCTGCACACTTAAGATTATGCCCTTCATGGGAGTTTCTAGAGGCAATGTGTCCTCAAAATCTCTAAGTTTAACTGACTAATAGTGAGGACTAGAGGGATCCAGTATTAAGACAGGGCAACAATTCTGAACTTCAGAGGTGGTTTGGACTACAGCAAACTGCATAGCTTTCATGGGGCTTGGTGACTATGAGGGTGGATTGAAACTTGCAGAAGTGAGAGGGCCTGCAGAGGGCCAGGGAGGGGGCCAGGAAAGGTGGCATTAGGGCTGAGAGGAGCATGGAGACCTGAATATAGGCTCTTCCTGGGCCAGGGTTGCAAACGCTGCATGGTTTAAATATCTCTAACCTGGTAGGGGCCAGATTCAAAAGCCTACCAAGGACAGTGGCATAATTGTGTGAGATCTTGTTCCTCAGTGCTGGGAAGAGAGCAGGGAGAGAAGGGGACTACGTAGAGAGCAAGCACCAGGCTTCAGTCATTGCTGATTTTAATGCACAGGGACTCAGCATTGCAAGGTCTGTCATTTCATGTGAAATTTGCACATTTAAAATATCACCTACTAAATCAAATTTAGAATATTGTGCATTCCAAACAGAACACCTTGTGGGACACATTTGGACTTCCGGTGGGATTTAAGCACAAGGCCAGAGTAATCAAACACATTTCACCAGTAGTACAACATAAAGGCCTGGCCCGGGGAAGGAGCTTCAGACAATCCATGAAAGGAAGACGAGTCATAAAATTCAAAAGTCTCCAAACAAGGGAGACTAAGAATATTTGGAATAATGGAAAGGCTTGGCTTCTTCAGGAAAATTGTATGGTCAGAGTCCAGGGACACATGTTGTCCCAGGACATTTGTGCTTGTGGTCAAAACACACACCATGAACCACTGGGGTGGGGGAAGGGCAGGGGGAACTCTCTTCTTCAAGAATACATAAAGCTTAAAAGAAATTGATTCTAGTTTATACCAGAAGAGGGAAATGAAGTCAGAAAAAGATGAGAATAAATAAAAATACTGAGTTACAGAAAGAACTAGATCATCTGTTTTAAGATTGCAAGAAACTGAATAATGCCTGCAGGAGGCCAGACTAAAAAACACAAACCTGTTTAGCCAATTTGATTACATGTGATTCATTCCCTCAGATTCCCCTCTCACTATAGTTAAAAACTTATGTCTTTTAAATGATGGGTTGATGGTCTTGTCTAATCATGAATGGGGAATGAATATTACAAATGAGGTGTGTTGACAAATCAGTTTTTTGAACACCTACTATTTGCCAAGCCCTGTGTGGGTGCTTCAAATATTACAATTGCTTTTGTTACTCATAGTATCCTTATGAGATTGATAATTCTTATCATCCCCATTTTACAAATGAAGAAACTGAGGCACACAGTGGAAACATGACTTATCCAACGTCAGGGAGCTAATAACAAGTGGAAGAACTGGAATTTAAGCCAATTCGAAATGATAATAATAACAATGAATACTTCTACCCTCCTTCCAGGGATCTTTGTGTGACCTCTGAGCGTGACCTTTCATTATTAACTCAACCTGTTCTTAGAGGGCTGTGAAGATTAAATGAGATGATGGATATAAGCATGTAACACACTGACCTACCCAATAAATGCAATTAATTGTTATTTTAATAGAGTAACTGGATTTGGCATTCAGAAGGCTCTTGTGACTATAAGGGAGATAGATAAGAAGAGTTATGGGAACAGACTGCAGTGACTAGGAGATGAAAAAGAGGTAGCAGCCAGTGTAGACTACTCTATGGAAAAGTTTGGTGTTTGAAATTTGATTTTAAGAGAGCTGATTTACCATGACTACTATGGACTGAACTGTGCAAACCCCTCCCCCCACCACCACCAAATTCATATGCTGGAGCCCTAACCCCTAACGTGATGGTATTTGGAGATGGAGCCTTTGGGAGGTGATTAAGTTATGGGGATGGAGGCCTCATGACAAGATTGGTTCCTCATAGAGACATGTGAGAGATCCCTTTCTCTTTTGCCACCTGAGGATACAGCAAGGAGATGGGCATCTGCCATCTAGGAAGAGGGCTCTCACCAGACACCAAATCTGCCGGCACCTTGATCTTGGACTTCTCAGCTTTCAGCTCTGTGAGAAATAAATGTTTGTTGTTTAAGCCACCAATCTGTAGTATTTTGTTATAAAGGCCAAGCTGACTACGAGAAAGATTGTAAATGGAAAAGGAGAGGCTGGTGGTGCAAAGGGAAACAGGGTGCTGGTAACTGAAGAACAGCCCCCAAGTCCTGGAGGGGAGGGTATCAGGAGCCTTGATGAGAAGCTCAGCCCTGGAAAGGGGTAAGGATGCTCTTCTCCTGAAAAAGGGGAAAGAAGAGAATGAGTGGAAGACACTGGTATATTGTAATGTGGAAGGAAGAAGATTGAGGTAACAAAGTTTGACCTAATCTCAGTGAAAGTGGAAAACTGTTGATGCTGACAATGAGGAGAGACAAAAAGGTGCTGGAGATGGAGGATATGGGGAGAAGGTGGGGCATGGCTTCCATGAGGATCTATAATCATGACAACCGCATGCACCAGATTTTTTGTCACAGCCCTAATTTCAGTATCCTCTCTCATTATCTTCTATAAGTATATTCATATGGACACTGATACTTGTCAGACCATATTCCCAATTTGAGATTCAAAATACAAATTTCTACCAACCAGGACTGAATAACAGTAATGATGAGCAGCTTCAAACAGAGCCAAGACTAGACTGAATAAAGGTACACTGAATTCTATCAGTAGAACTGGCTGACTCTCTCAAGCTCTACAGAACAGTTCAGAGAACCAGAACCATAGAAGGCTTGACAAGAAGGCTGTATTGAAAAACCAAGATTATAGAATTCTATGGCAAAGATGGAAATGAACTTTTTTTTCCCGCCCTGAATTAAAGCAGAGAAAACTTAACTTATACCCAAGATTTCTCTAAAAGCATTTTCCCATAGTCAAATAAACTTAAGAAACACTACATACTATTTATTCACTGAGGGTTTTTTTTGTTTGTTTTTTTTTTGTTTATTTTTTTTTGTTTGTTTTTTTTGTTTTTTTTTTTTTTTTTTTACTGCAAATCAGCATATTAAAGGCTCTGAGAAGTCCTACAGTAAATAAACTTTGACTTTCAAAAAATACAGAAAAATGCATTTTAATACAACTGCACTCTTGGAAGACACTAGTTGATAAACTAGTTGATAAATACTCGTTTAATAATATACTAAGGATTGAGGTGGTGTTGGCTTTGTGAAGGGCCTGCTTAAGAATTAGCAGATGTTTTACTGAATGAGATATGCCAACATTTTGGGCCAATAATATTTTCTGGACAATGAAGAAAAAACTAGATATGAATGAGGATAGGGCAGGAAAGTAGACTTTCACGTGTTCCAAGAATAGAGGGTCTTGGAAAAGAGGTATCTAATGAGGACGTTTAAATAGCTTGCTATGAGTATGGGGAATAAAGCTTCTTCATTTTTCCCTAAAAAATTTCAGCAAGAATTGAAAAAAATTAAATCACAAAATGGTTGCATGTAATTGAAATTTCTTATAGAAATGATGAAGGGGTGAAATGCCACCAGGCATGGAGTTGAGAAGGTACCAGCATCTGAAAATGGCATAGGGAGTGGGGGGATGTCTGTCCAACTGGGGTATAGCTGTTCAGCCCAGTATTTCCCAAACTTATTTGTCAAAGAACCTAGTTGGTTTGTTGTTATTGTTGTTTGTTTGTTTGTTTGTTTTTATAATGCCTTTTAACATCTCAGAAACTAGCTTTTCTCAGATTCAAATTTGGGAATATCCTGGTTTTACTCATTGTTTTACCCCACATAATCTGACTAAATTAGGGAGGTTGAGAAAGTACTCAATTTGACTCCTGATGAAAAACACACAAGAATGACACTTAAAATACCTAACAAATCCAACATAAGTTCCAGTAAATGAGAACATATAACTGTCAACCCAAAGCATTCGAGTTGAATATGAGCCCTATGAAATCCCACTCTCAGGCTAAATTTAATTCTGCAATTTAAACTCACCTCTTACTAGAACTGGAAGGGGCCATGGGCATCTTATTCTTCAACTCCCTTCCTGTACAGAAGGGGAAATTAATGGCTAATTGGTGACGCAATTGGGCTAAAATCCCAATTCATTAATGATGAGGCATCAGCAGTTACTCTGTGAAATGTGAATAAATCACTGCTAGATATTCCAAACCAAAATCATCAAATGCTGCCGTCTTCCTCCTCACCCCTCTCCCCACCTTCCATCTGTTTTGGGTCTATAGATGTACATAAACACTGTACTTAGGAACAAGACTCTAGCATTTGGGCATTGCCTGGGTGTGGAAGAAGGAACTATTCAGACCTCTATTAGTTAGGATAGGATAGTCTGCAGTAATAAATGGACCCAAACAGGTTATGGCTCAACACAACACAAGCTTACTTCTTGCTCACGTGACAGGGGTACAGGGGACTCTTCAGTTATTCAGGAACCAAAGCTGATAGCAGTTCTGCCACTTTCAATATATAGTTTCTAATGCTGCTCAGGGGATCTTCATCTTAGTAGAGCAGAGGAGGACACGTGGAAGCTTATAAACTAGGCTAGAAGTAGCACACATCAATCCTGCTCCATTCCATTGACTAGAACTCAATTACATGGCCACAAGAGAGAATGGAAAATGAAGTTCAGCTGTGAAATAAGAAAAGAAAAAAAAAACATTTCTGTGAACAGATCTTTTGACCCTCATCTACCGATGAACTTATGAAGACATTAGCCTCCCCATCTGTAACTGTGTGAATAATATAGAAAAAAATGACAATTGGGTTCAGTGGTGTCTTTTTCATTTCCTAACGTTTTTGGTATCCTGATTTGCATTTAGAATCAAAACTGATAAAACTGATAAAAGCTGATAGAGTTCTTCAAATCATTATAGGTTTCAAAATCCCCTTCTCCTTCCATTTCATTTTGTGAGTGAATGATCAGTGCTGGATACTGGAAAGCCTATTAGTGTAACAGAAAAAGGGTTAGGTTCAAACTCTTCTACTTCCTAACTGTATGACCTAGGGAAAGTTGATTAATGTCTTGGAGGCCCAGTGTCCCTTAATTAAAAATTAAAAATGCAAATTTCAACTACACAGGGATATCTGGTCTCAGAAATTATAAGGGTCTCCTCCATCCCTTCCCACACTAATTCACATTAGGACCTTTCCTGAGGATTCGTTTCAGAAATAAATTGGCATTGTTTACATAGGTTGACCAGGGCTATGTTTTGGGACTGGGGGTAACTCTCCTTGAAAGTTAATAAAAATACCAATTTATCTATAAACTTAGTTTTTTGTTTATTTTGTTTTTTTTGCCATTTTTAAGCCATTTCTAGTCCATATAAACTTGTACTCATTGTGTGTTTGAGTCACTTCTTAAATTAAGGTATAATATAGGTCATAGACTTAGAGAACAGGATTATGCACAGAAAATCAAACTGGTGACATATTATGAACTACAGGTATATTTTATTTTCCAAGACATACCAAGTTCAGGATAAACTTTTTTGAGCTTGTAGATTCAATGATTTTTTTTTTTTTTTTTTTTTGCATTAGAGATATAGCACTGATTTATTAAGAATACAAATACTTTAAATATTATTTCCACATCCTCAACCCTCCTACAGGAGATTGAAAGGAAAGGGTGTGGTAGAGTTGTTATACTACTATAGTTCTATTATATAGTCCAGAAGATTCTAAGAGTTGTGCTAGTAATGCAATTTGTCCCAGACAAAGTGAGATGATACCCAAAATGCCTCAATTTAAAAATGGAAAAATGGAAGCCAGAAGAGGTACATTCACAGCCTGTCAAATATTATGTACAGAAAAGCCATAATGTAGACTCAGATTTTCTGACTTCCATCCTGTAGTTTCATTTACTCATTCACACACTCATTTATTCACTTACTCTTTCATTCATTGAGAGAACACTATGGACACAGCAGTCATAGAGGCTGTGAAAGATACCAAAGAAATGGAAGAAACTCTCAGAGTCAAAGATCAAAATCTGGTTGAAGAGGCAAAACCAATACAAAAACACAAAAAGCAACAAAACCGAGTCCAAATGATTATGTGCCTGGTACCTTGGTCAGAGAAGTGCTTAAAGAGCTCCAAGGGAGTCCATTTCAGCATGAGGTGGTCTGTCAAGGGCAGTTTTGCAAAAAAGGTGGATCTTGATCTCACAAGTGAAAACAGATTTGTTTTTGTTTTTGCTTTTAACTGGGGCTGGGGTTTGGTGGATGGAGGTGGTAGTGGGTGGACTTATAAAGAAGAAAATTATGAGCAAAATAGTAGAAAGGCAGAAATGAACACAAATTACCAAAAGATAGTAAGAACTGGTTTGATTGATAAACTTTTTTGTTGTTGTTGTTGTAAAAGAAGCAGACAAAAGAAAAGAAAGTTCAAGAGAGGGAAAGAAAACCTAGGATAGAGGAGACAAGAGTCTATTGCACATGTACTCGATTGCCATTTAGAATTCATTTCTATTGCCTCCTAGTATATATGTGCACTGCAGAAGCCAAAGAGCAAAAATGACATTTTCCCTTATCTTGAAGGTGGGATTATGGATGTGAATTAGATTCTACCACCAGGGCCAGATTCTGAGCATGCAACCTGTGCAGTTCCATATGGCCTCTTGGTCAGAAGAGCTCTAGGTTTGGTTTAATGCTCTGCTATCATGGTCTTAAAATCCTGAGTAATTTTACCTTTGAGTCTGTGTTTTGTGAGTGAAGTCCAATGGGGGCAATGGTTCATGCATATGAGCAGAAGAGATACACACAATATGGGTATCTTTATAGTTTCTTGTTGCCCCATTCCCGTGAGTACAGAATCTGGTGGACCTACAATGTATGAGAGTTCAAAAAAACTCAAAACTGGTACACAACAAGTGCATTACTAAATAAGCAGAGCTGCTCTCAGTCCTAAAAGGCCCACTTTGTACTGAGACAGAGCTTTCTTGGAACACAGAAAGAAGGTAAAGGCATTCTAAGAAACATGAAGCACCAAGCACCCTTATCATATCTTTTCTTACTTGCTTATTTTTTACTTCTCTATAATTAGCCAACTACTTAACCCTAAAAATGAAGATATAGAAGAAAAGAGAAAGATAGGGCAACCCAAAGTTTTGTTTCTTTTCTGTCCTTTCTTATTCATTGGTAAGCTGAAGACACAGAATTTTAGTGGGATATGTGCATATCAAAAAGTAAATAAAAACAGCTGAATTAGTTGTGTGTAGTGCTTTCATTGTTCTGATAAGAACAAAATACATATGCATGTACAATTTACAAAATACGAATTGTGTGATTTTGGTGATTCTACATGCAAATTAAATGCTTTATATTTGTATTTGAAACTGGCATTGTGCAATGTAAAATGGTAAAACTCGAGTTAATAATTTAAATTTTTAATTTTTCCTTTCTGAGAAAGACATTGAATAGCAAATAAAAAACACCATAAGTTGAGAGAGGAACTGCAGAAGGGAAAAGCTTTATATTTTTGTACATTTAACAGCATTTTTTTTTTAACAAAGGACCCTTGCATTTTCATTTTGCACTGGGTCCCACATGTTATGTAGCATAGCAGGTCTTATCTGCTGGTTTGATTTCCTTGTGTGAGATCTGGAAGGCAAAATGGTGTGGACGCTGTCTTTCTTCATCTACCCTGTTGTCATTGACCTAACTGCTACTACCTAAGGCCAGCCATGCCTCATGGCTTATGTTACTTTCATCACAAGGTGAAAATAGTGGAAATTCTAGAGTAAGGTTCAAATTAGGTGGGGATCCAAACCTATTTCAAAGGTAATTCAGGGTTTTGAGTTTAATATTATTTTCAATTAATTTTAATTTTATTGAGATTAATAGTTTAGTATAACTTAACATTTCAAATAGTATATGCATTTTTAAATGGAGATATAATTCACATACCATAAAATTCACCTTTTCAAAGTGTACAATTCAGTAGTTTTTAGTATATTCACAGGGTTGCAAAATCATCCAGAATATTTTCATCACCCCAAAAAGAAACTGTACCTGTTGGCAGTCACTGAACATTTCCTCCTCCTTCAATCCTCTGGAAACCACTAATCTATTTCTTCCCTCTATGAATTTGCCTATTCTGGGTGTTTTGTATAAATAGAATCACACAAAAGGTGATCCTTTGTGATTGGTTTCTTTCATTTAGCACAATGTTTTCAAAGCTCATTCTTTAAAGAAAAAATTATTATAATTGACCAACAATATTTTATGAGTTTCAGATGTACAACATAATTATTTGACATTTATATCAAAGTTCTTTCTTATTGTAGCAGGTATTAATACTTCATTTTTTTTTTATGGCTGAATAATGTTTCATTGTATGATTATGCCACAATTATTTTTATCCATTCATCTACTGAGTTATAAAGTTTAAATGAAAAGAGTAATCCCTTTTTCCATTCTTTCCTTCTTTACTTTCCTACTCCCCAAAGGAAGCCACTTTATATTCTTTTAGTTATTCTTCCTGCTACGTACCTCCCTGTTTACATATATCATTTTTATATTGTTATTTCTTTATATTTTTTAGATATTTATTATATTCTTACTTGGAAAGCTAGTCATGTGTTACTTTGACACCTCCACACATACCTATTCTTTCTTCTTCCTTTCTCTTAATATAATCACATGAACAATTTTTGGTTAAATCAATATTTAGTAGTATTTAGTAGTAGTTAGATTATTATGACTATGTACAATATTGTTCACTTCTGAGCCAAGAATTGTATCATTATTACTTTTGTTTTTCTGAACCAGGAAAACCAACTCTCTTCTTGATCTCCACATGCTGGAGTGCCAGAGTGCCCAGGCCTTTGGACCACTTCTTTACTCTATTTACACTTACTCCCTATCCATCCCCAGGGTTTTAAGTATTACCTGAGTGCTTATGACTCCCAAATACATATTGCCGTCCTTGCTTTCACTTAAATTCCAGACTAATGTCTCCCACTGCTGACTTGACATTTCCACTTGGTTTTCCAACAGGCACCATATAATTAACTTGTTCAAAACAGGACCCCTACGTCCCTTCCTCTAGAGCACAACCTTCCCCATCTCAGAAAATGGCACTTCCATTCTGCCGATTGGTTAGGCCCTGAAACCTTGGAATTAAGCATCTCTCTTTTTTCCCCTTTCATATCCTATATCCAATCCACAGGAAATTCAGTCAGCTGTACCGTCAAAACAGATCTAACCAGCCACTTCTCACCACCTCTACCACTACCACTCCAAATTCGGGACAGCATCATCTCTCACCTATACTTTTGCAATAATCCCCTGACTGTTCTCCCTAGTGACATTTTTGACCCCCTTTAGATAACTGTCCACACAGCAGCCAGAATTGTCCTTTTAAAACATGAGTCATATTGCATGACTCCTCTGCTCAGAGAGATTTGCTGTCTCACTCAGATAAAAGGTACTATACGATCTTGCTCTGCTGTGTCTTTGACCACTCTCACCCACTACATGTCCGGTTCCATCAGCATTGGCTTCCTTGCCATACATGGAATCCTCTAAATTCATTTCAAACTCAAGGCCTTTGCACTTGCTGTTCTCTCACCCAAAATGCTTTACTCCCACTAGCAGCATCTTGCTTCCTTCTCTAATGTTTTACCTACTCAAATGTCACCTTATTAGACTGGATGTTTCTGACTGGCCCATATAAATCAACACCCCACTACGAATCTCTCTATACTGTTTGTGCTGTTTTATTTCTCCTCTCACTATTATCACCTGACACATATATGTTTGTTTATTGTCTATTGTCTTCTAACAGAAGGCAGGGATTATTTGTTGTGTGTACTGCTATATCTAGAATCTAGAATTTGCCTGAAATACAGTAAACACTCAATCAATACTTGATGACTGAAGGAATTTAAGTGTGAATAGATGCATGTATTCAAGCTACAGGTTGAATTTGGAAGTAAAATTTCACACTTTGCTTTAAAAATTCGATGTAGCCTCCCCTCATAAATGGCTTCTTATTTTGTAGGACTCTGTATTTAAGTCTCATTCTCTTCCATTAGACTGAAGTTCCTTAGAACACAGAGGAGACTCTCAATAAAATTGATGCAGGACAGGGCAAATTTCCCCAAGTGATGAGAAGACCAAGCCCTGCACCTAGAGAAGAAGGTCCTTTGACGGAGAATATAGAAAGAATTCAACACACATGCCAAAGTTGAAGTCAAAAGGAAAGTTTATTAGAAAAGGGGTTACACTCCACAGACAGAGTGTGGTTTCCTCTCAGAGGCAGAGAGTGAGAGAGACAGTGAGAGACAGAGTAAAGGCAAGGGAGGGACCAAGAGAGATTTGGAAAGATGATGGGGTGGGGTGGGGTGAGTGTTCAGGGAATTCAGTTTATATATCATTCTTTAGTTTCTGTGAGTTATTATTTAAAAGACTTTGTTAACCCATTTCCTTTGATATGGACATACAGCGAGGAAGGACAAAGGTATGTAACGTGAAAAGGTAAGAATGTACAGAGTGTAAGGCCTGCTGGCAGTTCCCAGCCTTTAACCCATAGGTTACCCATGGTTTTAGCCGAAGGGAATGACTCTTGGTTCCTGTTTCCCCTTCATGGGTGTGGAGACCGGGTTGATAGCAATCCCAACAGAAATCTTCCTTTGTTCTGAAGGTGTCCTCCTGGTCTGGCTGCAGGGCTGATCAGCACATTGCAGTCTCTGAATGTGGCTTGATTAACATTTTTAATTCTCTTGCCTCCTCCCTACATTAATTCTTCCTGGAGGCCCCAATCCTCAGGAAAAGTAGAAAAAGCTAACCATGTTATTAAAAAAACACTAGCCAAACTTTGCCAAGAAACTCTGAATGATGGGTAACTCTTTTGCCTATTGCACTGCTAAGAGCCCGAATAGCCCCAAAGGACACCCTTGAGGCTAAGCCCTTTTGAAAGGGTTTATGGAAAGTCTTTCTTAACTTCAGACTTATATTTTGAAGAAGTACAACAGATGTTATCGCATATTATTAATCTAGGTTAAGTGTAAAAGACGCTTCAGAAATATGGTAATAACATTCTACCTAGCCCTTATAAAACTCAGTCAGACTCTCCAATACAACCAGGAGATCATGTCTTATTAAAAACTTGGAAGGAGAGGTCCCCAGAGAGCCAACTTCAGCCCAAATGGAAAGGGCCTGACTAAGTTTTGTTAAGTTCACCAACTGCTGTCAAATTATAAGGAATCAACAGCTGGATACATTTATCTAGAATTAAACCAGTTTCTTATGAGTCCTCACAGGTTCCTCCAGAAAATGAACCGGGAAAAACAACCTATTCCTGTGAACCCATGCAAGATCTTAAGCTCTCATTCGGGAAAGTAGATAAGTCCACACATGTCTTGGGGAATCAGGGAACTTTTAGCCCTGTGTCTATGCCACTACTCTCTCTTAGAAATGATTCAATTTGTTTTCAGTAGATATCTTTTACTTTGAATTAACGAACTGCCATGAGAAGGTAATCTTTTTGCCAACTACCTCTGCTATTAATTTTGACTTTGGTCTTTCCAATCTTTTTGCTAAATTTATATCTTTCAGGCTTCTAGGCTTCCTACCACTTAAACATGCTGGAAGGACCTCATGTTGTCTGCCTTTGGGGCCCTTAGAATACGCTTTCAGAGATTTTTATTCCCAGTAGGCAGGGACTACAGCCCTATCTCAGCTTTGAAGAAGTTACAGAAGACAGACCTTTGTCTTTCAACATCCTCTTAAGAATAAGGGAATAAAATCTCTGAGGGGGGAATGATGTAGGGAGGAGGCAAGAGAATTAAAAATGTTAATCAAATCACATTTAGAGATTGCAATGTGCTGATGCCCTGCAGCCAGACGAGGAGGAACAAAGGAAGATTCCTGCTGGATTACTAACAACTCATTCTCCACACCGATGAAGGGGAAACAGGAACCAAGAGTCATTCCCTATGGCTAAAACCATGGGGAACCTATGGATTAAAGGCTGGGAACTGCCAGCAGGCCTTTCACTCTACACATTCTTACCTTTTCATGCTGCTATTGTCCCTTTTCTCACTGTATGTCCATATCAAAGGAAATGGGTTAACAAAGTATTTTAAACAATAACTTGAAGGAACTAAAGATGATATATAAACTGAATTCCCTGAACACTCAGGGAACTTTTCTTTTGACTCTAACTTTGGCATGTGTGTTGAATTCTTTCTACACTCTCCGCCAAAGAACCCTCCTTGTCTCTAGGTAGGGCTTAGTCTCTCCATCACTTGGGGGAATTTGTCCTGTCTTGCATCAAAATGTTTTAGGGATTTAAAGAACTAATGGGTATGGCTGCTCATCAAGGTTATGTGTTGCTCATCCCTCAGATTTATTTAGGAGTGAATTTAATACACCTAAGACAGAAGATTCTACAACCTCATTCATTTATTCATTTATTTATGTATTCATTCAAACATTCAATCTGATATGTATTGAGCACCTTCTTGTGAAAGTTTTTAGTTCTTAAATACTTTCCATTTTTGTATCTAAACTATTTGCCCTCTCCCTCACTGATCTAAATTTTCTTTCTTGTTCTCACCTCGGTGGAGCTGGGAAACAGCTGGGTACAAGGATCTGTCTAATGACCCTTCATCCCTTGGTAACTATTAAGACATGTCAGGAAGCTCTTTGCTGATGCCTCTCAAATTTAAAATGAGGACACTGAGTATTTCAAATAGAGGGCCTTGACATTTAGAATATAGCAGTCCCTCTTATCTGCAGGGCATATAAGATCCCCGGTGGATGCCTGAAACTGCTGATAGAACTGAACCCCATATATACTATGTTTTTTCCTTCAGATACATACCTTTTCACTTAGAGAAAGAATTTACAGCTTCTCTGTGGCATATCCAAATTGCCAGCATCACTACTCTTGCACTTTGAGGCCATTTTAAAGTAATCAGTTTCTTGAAAATGAGCATTGTGAGTGATATGACACTCCTACAATGGATCCAATAACCAAGACAACCTAAATGACTAAATTGTGGGGAGCATATACAGTGTGGGTATGCTGGACAAAGTGATGAGTCACATCCTGGGCTGGTTGGAATGGGACAGCTAGATTTTGTCACACTACTCAGAACAGAATGCAATTTAAACTATATGAATTATTTATTTCTGGAATTTTCCATTTAATATTTTCTGATGGCTGTTGACTGTGGGTAACCAAAACCATGGAAAGTGAAACCACGGATAAAGGGGAACACCTTACTTACCTTCTGCTCCTTTTTCCACCTGAGGAAAATGCCTGGTTGTTGACTTTCGGGCCAGCCATCCTTCAGCAGGGCTGAAGTTTGGTTTCGTGGGTTGATTTCACAGACAATGGACACATTTTCACAAGTCATCCCACTAGGAGGGAACCACATTCTTGGAGGCAATGTGTAGTAGCATGATAAAAAAGGGATAATATTTTATGTCTAGAATTTTAATTCTATTCAGCTAGTAGGGAGCAATTTAAAAAATGTGGGGAAAGAGATGAGGCCAAATGGGAAACAAAGCTCCCAGTTCATACAGGAGGGCTGTTTTGTAGTCAGGTCTTTGGAATTTCTCTGCAAAGTCACTAGGCCCTCAGTACATCCTTGCAAAGTCCTTGCTTTAGTTGGAATGAAAAGGTGTCCTTGTAATGAGTTTCCTGAAACTGGTGTGTTATGTAAATAAAGCTGTTTTGTAACAAAGTCTCCAGAGTGTCTTTTACCATAGGGCCTTATTTTTAGGTCAAAGGTCAAGAAAGGACAATTACCAATCAATATTATTGTTTTGCAACAATTATTCAGTTTTTGTTGGCATCAATTTTATTTCCCAAAGTAGAGCGCTTGCAGAGTAAAGGTATGTTTAACTTCAACAGAGGCAAAAATTCATTCTTTAAAAAAAAATGGAACCTAATTCTTTTAAAGCAGGGAGTCTTTGAAACAGTAAGCTCTCTTATTGTGTTTAAAATAATTCCATTTGCACATACAAACATGCATACACACATTCTGTCACACACAATCTGATTTACAACCAGCTTTTTATTTTTATTTTTGTCCTTTTCTGCCTGGTTCAGAGCTATTGTGTCCAGCCACCTATTTGCACTTAGTAGGGGAAATGGACTCATCTGTCTGGAAAGGTGAGCAGGGACCTCAGGATATAAAACTGATTGTGACAGATTCCTATCAGGTGCATTTGCCTGTGAAGTGACTTATTCAAGCTGTAATGAGGCGAAGTTACTGCCTGTGGCCAGATCTCCTTGGAGTCCCTCTGGATACAGGTGTGGTGGGGGTGGCGCTGGTTCCTGGTACAGCTCCTGCGTTAGACTAGGGCTTCCTTTGTTTTCTTCTGGGAGATTGACTCAAGCCTCCAGAACCTGTTTGCAGTTGTTTCTCCTGCCAGGTGATTCTGTCCTTGGGAAGGTATGGGCTGTGAACACAGGGACAACTCAGGACACACGATTTGTAATTTTGAACTGATGCTGCCTTTCCTCAGATAGGCATAGCCTTTCTTCAAAATCATTTTTCTCCTTGACTTCATTTCTAGAAATTACTTTCTTTTACTCTCTTTAAAGTATTTTCAGAATCCTATGTTTATTAGCCTAACTTTCCAGCTTTTACTCTGTCCCCCACCTTACCTGTACAAGCCTCAGATCTCAGCGGCCCACCCAGTTGGTGTTCTCAATTTCCACTTGAGCCACATTTCTTTTTAGCAAAGATGTAAGCAGTTTGGGGGATTTTTCTGGATAGAATCCCTCAAGGTACAACATGTGCAGTCAATTCACCCATTGATACCTGGCTAAACAAACACTATGTTTGTTTCTGATAGGGATAAATTACCAGGAATAAATAGAAAAGAATCAGTTTCAGGGAGTTAAGTAACACGGAGAAGACTGAAAACTCCTTTCTTAATTCTACCATCAACATCCTGTCTAACCTTGAGTTTCTATGACTTATAAATACAGAGAACCTCAGATAACTTCCCAGAGCTATTTTGAGCAGTACATGTTAATTGGTTAAGTAACGCAGTGATTACAAATCATCTTGTAAATGCAAAGCTTTATATATACTAAGTAATTCTGCTTGACTTACTAAATGACTGGACTAGAAATGGCAAAGTCCACATTATTACTATAATATTATATAGAATATATAATATATGTAAAATATATTATAATATTATACAATAATAAGAACTAACACATATTAAGCCTTTATGTATCAGGTGCCGAGCTTAGATTATCCTGTTTAATTTTTTCAATAATTTTTAGTGGTCAATATTTTCATTTTCCCCATTTTAGAGGTGAGGACACTGAGGCACAAAAAAGTTAAATAATTTCCCAGCCTTGCGGCCAGAAAGAGCCAAAACTGGGGCATGGATGCTGACAATTCATTTTCATGTTTGCTCTTACCCACTCTGCTAAATTTCCCATATATGTCTGGAAGTCTCTCAAACTACAGCAGAAAAGTTAGATAATTTTGTTTCACTAAAGCCTTCAGTCCATTGGAAGACATAATAATAAATAATTAACAATTGTTGAACAATTACGCTATACAATTACACATATTAAACCATTTAATTCTCACACCAACCCATGAGGTTAGTACTGATATTATTCCCAGTTTATGAGTGAAGCAGAGAGATGTTAAGAAACATGCCCATGGTCACACAGTTAGCAAATCGCAGAGGATGGCTTTGAACCTTGGGCAGTCTGGATCCAGAGTTGTGCTCTTTGTTAATAAATAGCCCAGTCAGTGAACAAAAGTGTAAAGCTGCATGTAGAATCCTGTTATTGACTTAAGGAGTAGACTTGGCCACTAAACTATCTGTGCAATCTCGGGCCTCAGTTTCTTCATTTGTAAAATGGGCATTTTTCAATGACCCTGTCAACTCTGTACTTTAAGATGTCTGTATTTCATAATAGGAGTCTAGGGAACAATCACTGAAGCTTCAGGAACAAGTGTATAGCAAACATGAAGGTTTTAGGAATTTGAAAAAAGACAGGAGCCTACACACGTTTGGAGTTTCATTCAGGAGACCTAGACCTAGGACACTTGAATTTAAAGGTGCTAGTGAGACTTTCAAAAAATAAAACTATTTGGCAAGAGGATGGTGTTGTGAGAGTTGATGTGGGGTCTAGAGATGTGGTATAGAAGGATTTTGGAGACTTCATAGAGTAGAAGGTAGGAATGGTTTGAAAAAAAGTACAAATTCATGTTTGTGAATTTGGAGTTGATATTGGGAAAGAGAAGTCACAATTTTATCATTCTTAAAGTAGAAGTCTTACAGTAAGGGCAGCACTGAATGATAGAGCCTAAGGGCTTTGGAAAGGATAGATGCTGGTTTGTATCTCTGTCTGCCACTTTTTAGCTCATGCTCAGCAAGTGCCTTAATCTCCTTGGTAAAACAGGAATCATACTGTTACCTTTGAGGGCAATTTGAACTTCAGTGTCACCCCACCAGCAGTCAGTGAGAAGGCAGGAGGGTGGGGGTGGTTGTAATAATAGTACAGAAGTGTAATTAGCATTTTTCTTCGGTTCTTCCTCATTGACTCAGTTAAGAATCACAGGTCAGTGAGATTTAAAACAGATTTGTTAATATTATATTTTAGAAAGACAAAGCACACTCCAAAGAGGAACAAGCCAGAAGTGGGAATCTCTGAATTATATCTGGGCCATGATGGGTGGTTCCAAGGGCATTCCTAGGTGATTGGCTCGTGAGGTCATTTTGATTGACACTTGGCTGCTATATAACTCTTTGCCTAGCGTGCATGTGCTTACCCAGAATTCAGTCTGTTATAATTAGGCATAAACATAGTATTATAATGACAATATAATAAGCATTAGATTGTGGGCAGATTAGGGTACTACCTTCTACACAGGTGTCTGTGGCCAGATTAACCAGCTAAGATTATGGCCCTCCTGTCTTTTGTCTCTGGGGAAGCAGGAGGGATTCTCTAACTACCAACAGGGTGTTCTTTGGGAGGTCTCTAGGCTGGTCCTCTATTCCTTTGTTCCCCCTCTCCCCCATCCTTCATGCCTAACTAGCTACCTAACAATACTAACACTGACTAGAGATTCAATAAATGCTGCTTTCCATTCCAACAGGCCAGGATTGCTTTTCTTCCCACTTTCACCTCAAATCTAAGAAAGTCAGTGCCCAATTAATTATTAGTAGTGATTAAAAGCTTTAATAGTAAAGAGGAATGAAGATGTCATATTTGCTCCTGATTTTCATTTCAAGTTACTTTAGAAGTCTCAAAGAGCTTGACCCTGATCTCAGAGACAAAGGAATGGGAATACAGTGATAAGCAGCATCATAAGGAACTCCCAGGTAGAGGAGACCAGCTTACTCCTAAAGGTAAATATAGTAAAGTTCCACTAAAAAAGTTGTAATAGGAGTTTCCTCTCTCAGTCCTGCTTCCTCACCTCCATCCTGGGTAAGGTCTGGTATACAAGCACTGGTCAATATCTGACCGACTTCACTGGGCAGAGGGCTAGTCAGAGGAGAATCCTCCATTATACCTTTCAGGGTCCCCCAAATGGCAGAAAAAGTAGCTTTAATGTTACTCCAAGGGGAGAAGGAGAAGACACAAAAGTATCACATGTATAGATGCAGAAGAACAAGTTGGAGAGAGGGGAAAGAGTTGCCATATATTATTTCCTATTACTGCTGTAACACATTACTAAAACAATAGTTTAAAACAACACAAATTATTATCTTATAGCTCTGGAGGTCAGAAATCCAAAATGAGTTGGCAGGCCAGCCTTTCTTCTGGAGGCTCTGGGGGAGAACTTATTTCCTTGACTTTTCCAGCTTCTAAAAGCTACTCATGTTTCTTGGCTCCTGGTTTTAGATTACTCCTATCTCTGCTTCTATCTTCACATCTCCTTCTCTGACTTTGACTCTTCTGCTGCCCTCTTATAAGGACTTGTGTGATTATATTAGGCTTACCTGAATAATGCAAGGTATCTCCCTAAGTCAAGATTCTTAATTTAATCACATCTGCAAAGTCCCCTTTGCCATGTAAGATAATATATTCAAAGGTTCTGGGGATTAGAATGTAGACATCTTTAGGGAAGGCCATTATCCAGTCTACCATGCTACCTAAACTTTAGTATCCAGAAATTTAGTTTATCTCCTTATTAGCTTTGTAACTTGAAACAACTCACTAAACCTGTGGTCTGCACCTGGAAAGTAGAAGTAGTAATATTTTACTCGATTCATTTAGCACTTATAGGAGTAATCTATGTACAATGAGGGCTCATGAAATAATCTAATTAAGATGTCCGCTACTCTGTCTTGCATGGCGTAAGGACACAGCAAATGTTAGTTCCCCTCCTTCTCTAGGACATGATGAATATGCGTTAAGGATTGGGAGAGGGTTCTGGGATGCTTGGCAGCTGACACAGGTTGAATTCCTGGGAAAACAGACTTTGAGACTGAGATTTGCATGTGGGAGTTTATTGGAGAGAGGTCTTAAGATCATCTTTGAGGTGTGTGGGAAGCAGGATTGAGCAGAGGGAGAATGTGGTCTGTAATACAGATGCCACAAAGTCCTACCCAGTGGAGAACTTGGAGTTGACTTCAAGGGCAAGGGCCTGAGCTATTATATTTCTGTATCTAGTCACTATATGTGGGTTGTACTGGGGAGGGGCATGACATTAGCCAAAGTGGCTCTCTCCCACAAAGGATGATGCTGGAGAGCTCTCATCAGCAGCCAACATTTCCATCAGCTGGGATCTGGGGAGTGCACCATAATATCACCACAGCAGCTAACCCTCTTGTCTTATTGAGTAAAGACCTGAGAGAAAATAGATGGTAACTGAACTAGCAGGCTTTATAGTTTACAGGCTCAGAAGCTCACAGCTTGTCCTTCCAAGTAGGTAAGCCAGATTCAAATCTCAGTTCTACTTCTTCCTGTTGTGTGATTTAGAGATGCCACTTAATTTAAGCTGTGTCCCAGCTTCCTCATCTCTAAATTAGGATGTAATAGTAGTTATCTCTCATAATTAAGAGGATTATATGAATGGTTGGTCAATGTAGAATTCTTAGCACAGATCTTGACATCTGGTGGGTTCCATGCATCTGGGAATTTGTGCTTAAGACTATTCTCACAATCCCTTTCCTACTTTGTCTTTTTGACACAAACCTAAATGTTTAACGTGTGAGCTGGAAAGGAGAAGGAAGAATCCTATAAGAATGCTCATCATGACTTAAGACATATCAGTAAAGTTGGGGGTGGAGAGATTGGGACTTAGAGAATGGGAAGGGGGATGTTAACAACACAATCCTGGAACCACGCTGCTTTAGTGAGACTTCTGCCACTAACTAGCTAGATGATCTCACAGTGTCATTGTGAGAACTAAAGGTCTTAGGACACTGCCTGGCACATCGTAGGCACCATATGTTTTAGCCGTTATCATTCTGATCCTACAATATGTCTACAAAGGCATCATTGAGGGAGAAGCCCTTGATTCAGACCTTGCAGGCTTCCCAAGAAGTTTAACAGTTGGGATGTCAGACTGCAATCTGGAAATTGGCTACAAACGCTGTTTCATCTGGTGCTAGGTTAACCCTTCACTAGTACCAATTCCCTTGATGAAGTGTTTAATCATTTACAGTTGTAACGGGATGGTCAAAAGGAATGATGTTTTCTTTAGTTTAAAGTGGGATTGGATCAAGAAAAGAGGTTTAGGAAAAATGAATCCAGTGATCAGCTAAAATAATTGGTATTCTTTGAGAATCCTAGGCCTTCCTTTGAGGTAAAATAAGATATGTTTATGCATTATGTGTCCTTTTCTTAATTCTTTCTTCACTTAGAAAGTTAAAACCTGAGGACTGTCAAACAACCCAACCCTAATAAATCTGCAACTTTCTCTTGTATTGGATGTTCTCCAGTTTTCTTCTTCCCCAGTCCCAACTCATGCTGGAGAGGGTTGCAGAAGATTAGAATAAAGATAATCAGAATAAAGCTGAGGCTGCTCCATTTGAATAGAAAGATACAGAGACTGGGTTTAAGAGAACATTCCCCTTGCAGAGGACCCAGGCTCCAGGCTGAGAACTCCTGCCTGCTTCTCCGCTCTCCCTCTTCTTGCTCCTCTCTCTCTGTCAAGCTGAAAAAACATCGGATATTTACTTTGATTTTCCTTTTCAAATGTGCTTGATATTCAAGCCCAACTTGCTGAGGACACTGCCCCACTGGACCCAGACTGGCTTCAGTGGGTTCCTACCATACCAAGTTAAAAAAAATAAATAAATAAAATAAAACAAACAAACATCAACAAAAACAACAAACACAGCCCACAGGAATCCCAAGTCACAGAGCAAGTGAGTTAGTTGGACTCATTTAAACTTTCTCCAAGACTAACTCCTCATAAATTTCATTAGGTTAAGAGTCGCCCTAAAGTTTCTTCTGCAATGATGGTGGCAGGTTTTTTGTTTTTGTTTTTTTTTTAGCAAGTAAGCAATAAAACAAACATGAAAAGTATTTTGATAGAAGGAGCAATCATGCTGTTTGTATCTTTCCATATCCAAAGAACTCCTAGTGACCCAAGTTTTTGGCACTAAGGGAGATACTTAGCAGATAGGATCATGCCCTTGATTTTTATCTTTGTGGACTTAAACTCAATGAAAGTAATTTCACAGAGATGTTATTACTGGGCCAGAATAGACTTTTCATATCAATAGGTCTGGTTGACTTTAACCTTGTATTTTTATTTCTCCTCAAAAATAAGAATAGGTGAACAGAGAGAGCCTGAAACTTGAGGGCAAACCCATTAGACAAAATGTATCTAAAATCTATATCCTTCTTCTCATTTCCAGTGCCAGTATCCTAGGTCAGTCAACCATTACCTCTGAGACTAATACTTACAATGTCCTTCTAATTAATCTCCCTTTGTCAATGCTTGCCTGACTCTTGTGTGATTTTTGCACACACAATGGCCAGGGTGATTTTCAAAAGTAAAAATCAGATCATGTCACGCCTCTGACTGAAACTCTCTAGTAACTTCCCTTGCATTTAGGGTAAATCTGAAGTTTTTACTATGGATTTCACTATGTATCCATGGCCCTGCTTGTCCCTCCAGGCTCGACCCACTGTCTTCTTGCCCCACTAGACTTTAATTTCTTAAGTAAGCTTTTTCAGGCCTTAGGACCTTTTCACATGCTGTTTCCTATATTTAGAAGTCTTCCCTTTGCCCTATTCCCTTTTTTCTTGCCTTATTCTTTAGATTTCACCTTAAATGTTAGTTCCTCAGGCAGAACTTCTCTGACTACCCTATTTAAATGAGGCTTCTCATTCCAGTTATTAGTCTCTAATTTAGTCTTTATATAACATTTATCATGATTTGTCATTTATTTTTATTTTTAATTTATTATTATTATTAAATTTATTTTCTGCTTCTTGAATTTGAATGTAGAGGACTGAAATCATGTTTTTCTTGTTCACTGTTGTATCCTTTCTGTCTAGCAAGGCACTTGGCACAGAGTAGAGATCAACATATATCTGTTAAGAAGAAACACTTTTTTCTGGTAGGGGATTTAAACATGGCTATGTTTTCCATGAAGTAGTCTGCTTTTAAAGTTTTATTTTATTAAACACAATTTGACATGTTGAAGTATCTGTTAAAATCATCTAGTTCTAAATTTTATTGAGATTGTTTCTATCCCTCAATTTCTTATGTTTTCTCATTTCAACCTTTGTGAATTCCATGAATATAAATGTATGCTTGAATGTAAGCATCATTTTGTCTATTTCATTCACTACTGTATCTCCAGTATCTATAGTAGTGCTTGGAACACAGTAGACATTATATGTATACTGCTGTTACACAAAAGCTATCCAAGGTGAAGTTTCTGAGATGACCTAGCACTAAAGACTCTAAACGCACAAAGCAATGGTTCTTATAGATTTTGCCAACTGGAAGCATATTAGCTAGAAGTGCCCCACAGAAGTATACTGTTTGACCTGGGTGATATTTTAAATTGTTTTAAATTAGTTGCCTGTATTTAAAAATTGGGATTTCATATAAAAATCCCAACACCAACTTTTCTTGCAAAGCCAGGAGGTGTAGCCACACCAGGTCCTCTGCCGTATGGCACAATGGGCTGAATGAAGCTGGATAGCAGCTGCCTCTTTTGGAGGTCCATGTCCTCTCTGTTTGCTTTTCCATAAGTCTGTGTTGATACAAGTATCCTTCCCTGTACAATTGTCCTGAAAAGAATAGTGGGGGATTTTTTAACTAGAAAAATATAGAATTTCATCAAAAAACCCATCTGGAATGAAGAACCGACTCAGAATATTTGTGCAAGATTGAAATGAAGTTAGGCCTGATTAGTCCTTCAGAGATTTGTTCAAAGCTCTCATCAAGTGGTGCAGTAGGTAGTGGCTAGAATAAAAATTATTTACTCTTGAGATTTTCGTGTTGTTAAATTCCAGGCATGGAGTAAGAAGCTAAACTGATTTCTTCCTCTTAGGACCAAGCTAACTAAGCTCATAAAAATTAGTCAAGGGCACCATGTCCCCAATTTCTAAGAAAGGGAAGAAACAAATATAGACATTATTTAAATCTGTTACTGGGTCATATGCCTTAAAAATTGACAAACAATTAATTCCTAGACAAGACAAATTCGAGAGCTTATTCTATCGACTGGTGAACATCATCACTACTGATGAAATCTGGGTTTTTATCTGGGCATTTGGAAAACAAGTCAAGCCCCCGAATAATGTGAGCAACTATTTGAGCTTGATATAAAGAAGTTCAAGTTACATTTGATGAGGAAATACTTTGGCTATGTTCTCAAAACGTGTCAAAGTAACAAGTGATTTGTGAGATGTAGAAATGAGTTATTGGCTTAAGTAAATCTGGGCTGATTTCAAAATGATAAGTTTATAATAAGCATTTTGCTTTTAGAATCTTATTTTTTTCCCTCTATTCTCTTATTGTTTTGGTCACTGTGGAAAAAAAAATAGGCCTGATGAGGGTAAAAACATCCAAGAACTACTGAGTTTGATTTAGCCTAGCAATTAGATATATTTTGGCAAGTGCTACTAATTTATCCTTAAAATAAACTGGAATGCTATAAAAATGGATGTTGCAGTCTAAAATTACTCATCTATTTTGAAATCTAATTTATAGCTTCCACTTAGATGTTTACAGAGTATAGTAAAAAAAAATAAGAACAATTAAAGTTATAAAATGTTTTAAGTATAATTTATGAGAAATTTATCATTCATGATTTAATTAAGTAGTTCATTGCAGCTGTTCAGGTTCATTCCTGAATAAAAATATCTCATACCCAGCAGTATTATCGAAAACCTAAAGTTTTACTTCTACAGGGTTAGATTTTATTTCTCCCTTTTTGTTTTTCCTAAAAGTGTGAGAAAACAATAACCTAGGAAATTGGAAAAGAACACTTTTTAAAACGTGGAAAAACATTAACATGTAGTTAGTTACTCACTGGAAGAGTAGTGCTGCTCCATGTTCAAGGACTGCAGCTTTGGAATGGGATTGATCTAGAATTCTTGCTCTGGTCCACATTGTCCCCCCAGCCTAGAGCGGGCCAAGTTTTAGAATCATTGAGAATCATTGATGGGGCTTATTAAAATATACATGTTCTTGGACCTTCATATTGCTTAGTTCTAGGTAGGAACCTAGAAATCTGTGGTTTCCTTAATATGATCAGCTATAATGAGGAAGAGTACTAGTTTCAGAGGATTTGAAAAACAGTAGAGGTACCTGAAATAGATATTTCATCCTGTTATCCTTCAGACTCAAGTGGACCTGGAAGCCCATGTTCTAAAGCAGGTAAGAGTACTCCAGGTTGATCTAGTCTTTAACTTGCAATTGTCTCAGATTCAAATGCCTGATCTGAGGTGCATGATTATAAGGGAATTGTAATCAGAGAATTTGGGTTCTAGTCATCTTTTTTCTTCCACCTAGTTGTAGGAAAACAATTTTATCTACAACATCACCATCTGCAAAATGAAGGTGAACTAAATGGCCCCCAAGACAAGGATTGTAAACTGGTGGCCATAGGCCACATCCAGTCTACAGATAGATTTTACTTGGACCTACATATTGTTTGAAAATAAATTTCAATTAGTTTCCCAATAGCGAGACTTACCCTTCAAATCTTGATTTTTTAGTTTCTCTGGGAAAATTGGAAATTCTGGACAACAGTGGGCCCCTCATCCTTATCCAGCAGCTATCGCATGTGTAGAGAAGGATTTGTTCCTCTTAAAAAGGGCATGCGCTCTTATATTCCAACAGTAGACAAGCTTCTCACCCACCAGCTTGGTGATGATGGAGCTCTAACTCTTGCTCCAGGGTCATTTTCAGCATGAACATCCCTTGATTCTCTAGATTGCACCCTGAGGGTTGGTCCTTTAATCAGGCCGGTGACTGGCACCTTAGCATTCTGTCTTAATTTTCAAGTCAGTAGAGTAATTTCTGCTGTCCCTTTCTCAGGGCCTAGGGTGTCTTTAATGAAGAAGCAAGAGAGTAGGAGCCTGAAGGGATATGAAGGCTGCTTCTTCACCAAGGATAGAAAGAAACTGAAATTTCTATGTTTATAAATTCTTAATTACAATATACACAAGTGGGCCTTATTTAGGCTGAATGTTTGTAATAACACTGGTTATGTACAGTTCCAACAAGAGAAAAGACATTGCTAAATTGCCAGGTTTTTACAAATTCTAATGAAAATTGTATGTCACTGAGTCCAAATCTTTGTACCAATATAATAAGTACTGTATGACTGGAATTACTGAAAGGTAGTGGCTTTTCTGGAAAAAATAAAAGTGATAAAGTCCTTTTAGCTTTTTCAGAAACATCTTCAGCCTAAAGTGGAATAGTTGGGCTTGAAGGACTTGGGAAATGCTATTGAACTGACAGAAACCTGATCACGAATTAATCCAATCTAAAAAATACACCAAATGTAAAGAGTGGCCAGTGTAGCTATTAATCTCAACTTTCCAAGGCAAATTACTATCAAAAGTGTATTGCCTATGGTCACTTAATTCAAATCAAACATTTCTTGGTCCCCAATTATGGGTATGATTTTATGTTACAAAAGATGGATAAAATTTGAGCCCAGAAACTAACATATGTTACAGATAGGTATGCAGGTGACAAAAATACCCATTGGATGTTTTAAAGGATTATATTGATGATAAGTGAACAACATGCTATGGGAAAGAGAGAAAGGTATCATTTAGATTGAGCCTAGAAGGATAGTTTGAGTTGAGTGGTGAAATGAGAAGGAACATTTAGGCCCAGGGCCTAACAATAGCAACACATGTTTGGGGAACTCTGAGTGGTCTGCTCTGACTAGAGTTGAAGCTTCTTGAGAGATAAGAAAAAGAAAAAGGAGTGAAAATTGGCAAGAAATAAGGTTAGAAAGCTAAATTATAGCCAAATCAAGAAGGCCACGCTAAGGCATTAGAACATTGTTTTTAGGTAATGGTGAAAGACACTGAAGCTTTTTGGGATTTTCATATTTTTATTTTAGAAAAATAGCTCTCCCTGCAGTGTACAGCATGGATTAGAGAGGTGAGTGTGGAGAAGGGTCAAAGTTATTTTGAGGTTTCTAACTTGGGTTTGTTATTATCTTCCATCTTAAATCTAAAAGATAAAATATCTATTAATTATTCTTGGCTCAATGGTATGGTATAATGTTAACATAATATTTGATTTGAGTAACAGCCCTCCTTATGAATTGAATTATTTTGTTAATATATATTATTTTATTTTAGTATAATTTTTCATTAAAAAGTAATATAAATTAAAAAAAAAACCAGTTCAATTATTTGAGGATTTTCCCCACCTCTTTATGACTTTCCTAGGGCCTTTTCTGCTTCCTTCTCTTTTCCGCTTTCACTGTATTCTAAACAGTTTTGCAATAACTTCAGGGTGATACTACAAAGTTTGGGCATTGAAGCTGGGATGCTAGTGTTTTAGAAACAGTTTGGGCATCTGAATGACTCTTAATATTCCTGTTCCTTTTTGCTACAGATAGCTGAGAGTGTTGTAAGACATATAATAAGATGGAAACTATGAAATCAAATGTAGTAATAAGCCAATAAACAAGGAATCTGATTGTGACAAGAAGTAGGAATGAAAAGGAAGCATAGCTCACTGAGAAGAGGTAAAAACCTAACACACATACTAATATTTCTAATATGTTTTACATTGATCCATTATATAATGGAAGCTGTTTTGGCCTCATGGAAAATAGATTATTTTCAGTAGAGTCTACCAATGACAGGCCTTTGTAGATTTTGAAAGGAAAAAGGAGCCCTTATATTTAAAATACAATTACAACCATGTGAAATATCATATTGCTAGGTCTGGTATTATTACACTGCAATGGCAGAGACATACGTAAATGTTCAATTCTTGTAAAATATGAAAAATGACAGCTGGTAAGGAATATAAGGCGTTTTCATGAATTTCACATAACTTAGGGCATATTCAGCCCACTGATAAGCATGGCTGAAGAAAAATTCCATGGAATGAGCAAAGGCTGAATTTAATATTTTATTATTTTGCCAATACTTTTGTTATTTTGGAGAACTAGTCACAAACTCCTAATATTTTTATTAAATATTATTTTTATTACTTATAACTCAATATTATCTTAATAAAAATAATACAATCTCAGACCATTTTAGTTGTTGAGATGGCAAAGAGCATTAAGTACACTCACAGAGTTCATATTTGGAGGAAAAAAAAGAGGTGGAGCTGAAGTCACCTGCCTTCGAGTTCCTACAGAGTGCCAATGATGGATGCTAGGGCCCTATAGCAACAATTCCGTCATAGCATCCACAGCTAATCCAAAGTTATCTGTTCGTTTCCCACCAGTACATCATAGTCAAGATTAAGACCTACAGAGTCAGACAGGCTTGGGCTGGAAAGCTGCTCTGCTGCTTACTAATGTGTGGCTGGAACAAGCTACCTAATATTTCCATGCCTCAGTTTCCTTATCTGTAAATGGAAACGATCTCTTAGGGTTGTTTTGAATGTTAAATGAAATATTCACCTAAAGCAGAGTTTATCAACCTTGGCACTATTGGTATTTTGGATTGAATAAGTGTTTGTTGTAGAAGAGTGGTCCTGTGGTTAGCAGCCTTCCTGGCTTCCTTCTACCAAATGCCAGTATCAACTCCCTGTGCTTCTTCCCTTGTGAATTGTGACAATTAAAAATATCTCTATGCATTATCAAAGGTTCTCTCGTGGGCAAACTCCTCCCCTCCTCTCAAATCAATGATCTTAATAAGGTACTCAGCACATAGTAAGTGCTCAAAATGTATTATTATTATTAATATTATTATTATTATTATTATTATTATTATTTTGTATTGCTATTAAGGAGCAGGAACTTTGCACTTACAAAATCTCTTTGTTTCTTTCCTTGGCCTTCATGAGAATATTCAGACAAATGATCAAATGCAAGGAGTAAGAAAGGGTGAGCCATAAACTATATAATCAGTACCTGACTGTTTTTTTTAAATGTAGTGATTTTTTTTTTTCTGTCATTAAGGAGAAGAAGCTGACCCAACCCTTGGATCATTCCTGATATTTTCCAAATTTTGCCAGGCTCTGTAGATGCCTGAGTAAACAGAATGTCGTCACTTTACCAAGCCTGCTGTATGAGAAAAGGGTAAAATATAACATGTTAAATCACTTGCATGCTATTATACAAGTTGCGCCCTGGTGAGCCAAGCCATCTCCGAAAGTAATTTCCGTGTATATCCTCACCTTTCACCTTCCACCATAGCTATTACTTAACCCACTGACCCAGATAGCTCCTTATTAACATTTAATACATGTCAAAGTGTTAGTGGGCTTTGAACAAAACATGAAGAAGTTTCTGATTTGCTTTTAGCTTTTTGCCCTTGAACCATTACATGAGTAATCCTTTAAAGCTCTTCTCTGCCATTGCTGTAACAATGGCATATCTTTTTTTTTAAGATAAAAATGAACAATTTATGAAAAGAGTTGGATCCCCTGATGCATGTAGGCTTTCATTCATTTAACAAATATTGATGAGTTCCTATTATGCTGAACATTCTATGCTAGGGAGGGCTCAGTGAGCAGACCTGGTGGTTGTTTTCTAGTTGCTTATGCTAGAGAAGGCAAGTGAGGGGGAGTGCTGGGTGACACAGACAGGTAAATGGGTGATTACAGTAGTCATCTGGATGGGACATGTTCTGAGAAATGCTTTCTTAGTTGATTTTGTTGCTGTGCAAACATCATAGAGCACACTTACACTAATCTAGATGGTATAGCCTACTACACGACTAGGCTATATGGTATAGTCTATTGCTCCTAGGCTACAAGCCTGTACAGCAAGTTACTGTATAAAAAGGCATGAGATTAAATCAAGCACAAGAGATAATGATGCAATCAAGAGATGAGGTAAACATGAGATGTATGAGGCTGCTGCCAGCATAACATGTCATACTGTTTTATAGCAAACTTTTTTTCTAAGCAGAAAGAGTACACTCTAAAATAATGATAAAAAGTATAGTATAGTAAATACATATACCAATAACAGTTATTTATTATCATTATCATGTATTATGTACTGTACATAATTGTGTACGCTGTACTTTCAAATGAGCGGTAAAACAGAAATTTTTATACTGGCATCACCATAAACATGCACAAATGGGGTAGGTATGACATTACTAGGCGGTAGGAATTTTTCAGCTCCATTATAATCTTATAGGTCCACTGTCATATATGTGGTCCATCATTGAATGGAATGTCCTTATACAGAGAAATGCTAAGAAACAGAAAGTATGTTGGCAGTCACTCCAATTAAAGTACATAATGGGGCCTCTAACTGAGTCTTCAGGGGTTGGAAATGTTGCCTCCATTTAAAAACAAAAAGAAAACTATTCCCATTACCCTCTCTCCCTTCCTAAATAAATAAATAAATGAATAAATAAAAAATAAATAAATAAATAAATAAATAAATAAAGTCACATTGATGAGAAATATAAAAATTCGATAAGAGGGAAACTGGAAGTTTGTGACATCTGAAGTGTATAGCCCTGGTATATGCCAAAAGCAAAAGTATTTGAGGACAGAAATGTTTAATTTGACAAATATATTTATTAATTTCTAAGTGCATTCCAGAAAACGTTTGATGTAGCTAAACTTGGCAAATAGCCATTTATTTTTTATTTTTTAAATTATAAAAGTAATACATGAACATACTTGAGTAGAATTTCAAACAGTGCAGAAAGAAAAAGAGGAAGAAGTGAACTCCCCTACTTCCTCTCCCCTTCCCCAAGTCCACCTTCCTGTCTAAGATGAACAGTGAACATTTGGGCGTATATCCTTTCAGAGATCTAGTTATATAATAGGTGGATCCACATAAAATTGCTGTTTGAGGAGGTCAAAAATAGTCAAATTACCAGTACCTTTGTATAATTCTACTTCATATTTATTTAACGTGATTTGAGTCATCCTACATGTATTATTCTGTGACTTCCTCTTTTTCATTAACAACTTATCTTTAAACTCTGAGAGATCAATTTTATTTTTTTTGGCACATTACATCCTTAAAAGGATTATTAAAAAAATAATCTTGAGACAATAGATTAACACTACAGAGCAGAGGCTGATGATGGTAGAGCTGCTGGAAATATTACTCATAATATGCTACCATTTGAAAAATAAACTGGTCGCCTGAAATCAGCCTGTCCAGAAGGCCCAGTTCTTTCCAAGGGGCCCATTGTGCATCGCTAAGAATCTTTTCAGTTTGCAAACAAAAGAATGTCCCCATCCTTTCACTGCGCAGGCCTGGCTCTTGCTGCCTCATGTAATTTACCTTTCAGCCACCCAGTGATCTCTGACTGCACTGTGCTGGGCTCCAGGCTGTCTGGGAGAGAGGCTGGCTGGCTCCAAGACCCAGAGGCCATAGTCTGCTATGCAGACTAAGTTTTTGTGTTAACAACAAATGTTAACTTAGTTTCTGATGACTGTGGGAGTCTTAGGATAGTACCTAATCTTTCTAAATTGTTGTCTAGTATAATTTTTCCTAATTGCTATTTTTCATAATAATGCCCTCAGAGGGCAATTTGAGTGGAAGTGGCACTGGATTTATGGTTAGAAAACTTGCCTTTAAATGTCTGCTCCATTGTTTATTAAAACTGATAGACTTCGGCTAAATCACTTCTCCTCACTGAACCACGATTAGTTTTAATAGCTATAAAATTAAGATAGTAAAAAATATCTGTCATGTATTGGGTGCTTACTATATGCCAGGCACTGCTTTTAGCACTTTACATATATTAACTCATGTAATTGCCATCATAGTCTCATGAGATGGTTGTGACCCTATTCTCACCCCCATTTTACAGAAGAGGAAACTGAGGTGCAGAGGTTAAATAACTTGCCCAAGGTCACATAGCTAGGGAATGAGAGAAATGAAAGCAAGAGGTGTAATGCTTGGAGGAGGTTAAAGAAGTATGACTGATTTAGCATCTCTTCTTGGCCACTAAGGCAAAGAGTTGGTGATTTTTTTCCCTTCAACTAGTATTGCCCCCAAATCAGAGAATCATAAACTTTTAGGACTGGGTAGAACCTCAGAAGTTGCCAAGGGGCAAATCTCTTGTTTCAAGAGAGGAAGACACTTGGCCCACAGCATTTAAGAGACTCCAAGGTTCTAGCTTGCTGACAGCGTGTGGGGGCATAGGTTTTGCTACCCACTGGCTCTCATTCCCATGGTTTTTCCTATTTGGTTAAATACTGTAAACAATTTTTAAAAACTGTTTATTGTAGAAAAAGTTAAACTTCTATAATAGTATATTGAAATGCCATGTCCTATCACCCATCACTGACCAGTCTGGCTTCATCTATATCCCCACCCACTCCCTACATGCCAAACCACACTGGATAACTTTGAAGAGAATCTCAGGGAATCTTACGTATCATACATTTCATAGTAAACATGTATATATTTCTAAACGATAAGCACTCTTTTAATATTAGCATAATACTATTAACACACCTTAAAAATAACTATATTTCTTAACATCCAAATAGACTGTCAGGGTTCACTTGCCATTCTTTTTTCTTTCTTTCTTTTTGTTTTTTTTTTAGTTGGTTTGCAGCAAGCAAGTTTTAAATTTTTTAACAAGTGTAAGACACAGAAGGGCACAGGAATGGTTAAAAAACAATCCTACCCTTTGGTTCTGAACAGTCAGGTATGAAGTTGAAAACCGACTACTAGAGCAGGACAAACATGCACTGTGATGCAGAGGGAAGCAGCACAGTGTAGAGGTTTGCTCCCTGGCTACCTGGGTTCAAAGCCTACCTTTACCACTAACTATCCAGGTGACAGAGGTAAGTCACTTGACCTATTGGTAATAACTTCTTCCTCTTTATCTGCAAAATGGGATTAATAATGAACTGACCTCAAAGGGTTGTTTGGAGAAGAAATGTGATAATATAGGCAAATACTTAGAACAGCACATGAAACATCATACCTACTCAATAAACATTAGCTATTATTATGATATCTCAACATGGTTATGACCTATTAATAAGTCTTAAAGGCACTTATTAGTGGAAAGGTGGGTAGTTCTGGTTATCGCACCACTAATAATAACACATTAAGGATAACAATGATGATGACAATTTTGACCAAGATTTTATTTTTAATGTGCAAGTCAATTAAAATTAATTGACTTTAATTGTCAATTACAATCAATGTACAAGTGTTTTTGCACTCATAGTATCTCTCTCTCTTTCCTCCTGGTTCCCTTCCCCTCCCCCTCCCTCTCCCTCTTTCTCTCTCCCCACATCCTTCTCTAAAATGAGGTCAGGACTTAATTCCAGGAGCTACATCTCCAAGGCATTTCTTTCCTAAGGAGCCTAAGGTACACAAGAGATCTGATTCCTAACTGAAATGGGGGTAGCAACAGAGAGGTTGCTATAATCTCCATGCTCAGGATAACCATTCATCCTGGATTGCTTGGTTTATGCCTGTTGTCCCCTTTCACTCCCCAAAATGTCCCAGTTTGTATAATAAATTATATGATCACCCTATCTATACCTAACTCAAAACATCAGGTGTATTTTTAAAAACATATGTTTTGGAGTCAACCTCATTTATCTCCTGCCTCCCCCACTCCTCTATCCCACTCCAACCCCTACCCTAGCCCTGCCCTATATATGCTCCCATCCCCACAGTCACTTTAACTATTGGAGGCCTGTGGACAAGCTATGACCTGAGCTGCTTCTGTTGCTGAAAACAATTTACGCTACAGCACTGGTGAAACATGGGCCATGCTCATGTTGTTATCCTTTCCACTGTGGATATAGTTTCTGTCATCAAGAATGAGGAGTTGGTCCCTAATCTGAGATCATTTAGTTGCAAATTTTAAGAATTACACAAAGATTAAACATTTCCACTCCCTCCCTCTTCTACCAATCAAGAGACCTGACTTATGTGTACTCTTTGTTTTTTTGTATGTTAAATGTATTTTTACTCCTTGCATTTACTTGACCATTTAATACTTTGAATCTTAAAGCAAGTTTTTGTTACTACTCTTTGAATGTGTCTTCTCTATCAGATCTAAGGAAAGTATAAAAATGTGAAAAGGTCATGGTGCTCAGTATGAGATTAAGACAGATTTGGATTATACAAATTTATGACAATAATAATTTGTAAGAAAAGAAGTTGGATTTTTTGGAGCCAAAACAAATACTGATAAAATAAAAATAGTAGGAAAAAGCACCCAGGTGCATAATTTGCAGATATGCATGGCCTACTGTGTGCATGGGTAAGCCCTTCGGCGAGATACACAATTGAAATACAACACAGGTTCTTCAAAGAATGGATTCTTTATTTAGTGGAGAGGCTATGACAAGGTTACAGATAATTCTAACACAAGGCAATGAAAGATATATGACCTAAGAGATGTCTGAACCCTGCACTGTGGGGATTTATGGAACACAAATGTGAATCTGAAGTTTAGAAATACTCCTGATTCTGGAAAGTAGCACGGATTTAGATAAGAAGCTCTATCAACTTGTTATTTACTTATTTCTTTTTGTATAGTGCCCCAGGCATGGGAGATTCTCAACAATAGTTATTGATAATTATGACAAAATAAGCTTTTAGTGTCATATTTTAAGCGTATGCATATATATATGGTTTTTAAATTGACCCCACACCCTTCCCCATTTCTCACTAGACTTGTCCTTCTTGACTTTAGATTCTGTTTTCATCTCCCCTTTTCAATCACTCTCCTCCATCAACTGGATCTCCAAATCTCTCACTTGTGATGCTTTTACCTCAGTCTACAAACTGCTCTAAACTCCCTAATCTCCCATTAATCTCTCACCTCATCCCCTCCTTTCTTATACCATTAAATTCTTTGAAAACTTATCAAGTGATAAATTTTTGGATCCACCTCTTCACTTCAAATATATTGCTCAATCCACTGCAGCCTGAATTCTGGCCTCACAAAATCTGTGGTGTGTGTGTGTGTGTGTGTGTGTGTGTGTGTGTGTGTGTGTGTGTGTATGTCTGGGTGTCTAGGTGTAAAAGCATCTGTTTAGTCACCAAAGACCTAAAGGTTAACTAGGGAAATGAGTTATTACTGTAATTAAGCACAGGAGCTATGAAGTCAGCCTGCCAAGGGTTTGAATTCTGATGCAAAATTTGTACAAGTTACCTAACTACCTAGTGCCTCTGTTTCCTCAACTGTAAAATCTGGGGACTAAGAGTACCTACTAGGTAGACTTCTAGTGAGGATTAAAGAGTTAGTTATATATAAAGAATTTAGGACTTGCTAGGTGTTGTCAGTCCTTATTATGATTACAAACTCCAATCCAGAGTTTCTGTCCTTATCTTATTTGACCTCCCTAAGAGATAGGATACAAGAAAACACTCCTACCTTTCTGAAAATCTCCTCTTGGGTTTTGGCTTTCTGACCCTGTCTTATCAGGATCCTCCTGTTATCTATTTTTTTTTTCTATTTGTCTCTTAAATAATGTTTTCCCGGGAGCTGATAATCAATCCCTCTGCTTTCCTCATGGTATCATGGTATTCTCTCTCTCTCTCTCTCTCTCTCCCATGACCTCATCCAAATCCTTCACTACAGCCACCTCCCTAGCGCCTGGCCCACTGCTGAGCTCCAGGCCTGCATGTCAAGCTTTGGAGAAGTTCGTGAGCCCCTCAAATCCAACAGGCTCAACTCCAAATCCTTCACCTTCCACTATAAACCTATGTCCATGTCTTGCTAAAGGCACACACATTGTAGCTTACACCAGAAATCGGGGGACCATCTTGTCCCTCTTCCTACTCACCTTCCCCAATACTCTCAGTGATCAAGGCCTAATTAGGTCTCTTATTAATCCCCTCTCACCATTCTTACCTCTATGAACTTAATGCAGTTCACATTCTCCCATGGATCGCCACATTAGGCTCCTTACTGTTTTCTTTCTGCCTCAAGTTTTGACCCCTTTCAACTCATCCTTTACTGAACTTCTCCACCCTCTTTCCAGAATGTAAATCTTATCACATTTGGCCCCAGTATAAAGTCCTCTAGTGCCTCTTCATAGCTCAGAGGCTGAAGTTCATGTTTCTTGGCACAAGTAATTCTTGTTTATCTCCATGATCTCAACTCTCCCCCTCCCCTAGGGGCCCTGTTTCCCTAACTATGCCACTACTTTTGTTTTTTTCTATTCCTCATGCTATTTCATGCCTCTCACCCTTTGTATGCGTGCTTCCTACCTTTGTACATTCTCCTCCCTGCTCTTCTGATCCCTCAGAATCTAATTGTCACTTCTTTGGGGGAGCCTCATGAGATCACTATACAATATGACTTAGGTGCTCCTTTGTGTTCAAACATGACCCTATGTATAGAGCTCTCTTAAAGTATGTGTAACAATGTAGTCTTTGACCCGCTTATGCATCTCTCTTCTTTCTCTACAAATCCCAGGAGGGCAGCATCCGTGTTTTGTCAAACTTTGCATTCCCAGAACCTACTGTAGCACATCTGGGTACACTAAAGATATTCAATAAATACTGAATGAAAGCTTGAACTAAGAGCACACATGGTCTTCTTTCATCCTTAAAAACTGTGTATAGAATTGTTAGTATAGAATCTAGGATTAAGGATCTTATAGTTGTTTCTCTCACTTTACGGAAAACTGACAATGCCTAGACAGTTCTAATGGTTACTGGAAAAACAGAAACTATTAAGTAAAAAGCTTGAAAAGGATTAAACCCTTGGTGTAGTAATTCCACTTCTAGGAATCTATCCTAAATAAATAATCAGAAGTAGGAGAGTTTTATTCACCTAGATGTTCATCACAAAGCAATTTATGTAGAAAAAAAAAAAACTGGAAAAAATAGAGAAATGATTAAACATCCAAAATTATGGTACATATATACAATTGAACATTATATTGCTACTGTATGTCATGTTTCCAAAAAATTTAATGATTTGAGATGATGCTTATGATTAGTGAAAAAGCTGATAGACAACTTTACAATTAAAGTCTTAAATTATATAAAGAAAAAATAACCCTTTAGAATAAGTAGGACAAAAGATTTGAAAGAAACATGCCAAAATGAACTCTTCAGTAATTATATCTTGGGTGATTTTGTTTTGTTTTATTTTTTATAATTTTGGGGATTTTCTAAATTTTCTACAATAAGCATATTTACTTGTACAATCAGAAACATAAAAAAAATATTAAGTTAGGGATTTGAGCCAAGCAAAACTATAAGTGAACATCTTTTGTTCTATTTGTGCAGCATCATTCCTCTTTCCTGAAGGAGAGTACCATGATTTTGGGGGGACACATACCTCTCCATTAAGAATGGCCTCATGACGTGGATAAAGTGGATACCAACCCTGGCACCAGGGGTGGGCATGTAACCCTGACCTGGCCAATCATTGTGTTCCATCTGGCTTCAGTAACTAGTTCCAGATGGTCATGTGATTTAAGCTAAGGCAGTACTTTTATAGATGTTCATGAGGGAAGAAAAGCTCTGCTTACATTGGTACTAATGAGCTGTAAGCCTAGAGCTGCCCGAGTGTACACAAACAGAGGAAAGCATTGCTGAAAAATAGAGATAGAGAAAAAATGCATGTACATGCACGTGCACGTGCACGTGCATGCGCGCGCGCGCACACACACACACACACACACACACACACACACCACCTTCAATTCCTTTGAGTTCTTAGATCTAGGAAAGTCTGTAACATAATCATCCCTGGACTCTCCAGTTGTTAAGAGCCAATAAATCTTAGGTTTCTTTGTTTGCTTAAGTAAGTTTAAGCTGGGTTTTTACATCTTGCAATCAAGAATTAATACAATTATATCAAACTATACTACAAGGCTACAGTATTCAAAACAGCATGGTACTGGCATAAAAACAAATACATCATTCAATGGAACAGAATAGAGAGCCCAGAAATAAATCCATGCCTATATGCTCACGATATATGACAAAAGAGGTAAGACTATACAATAGTATAAAGGTAGTCTCTTCAATAAATGGTGTTGTGAAAACTGGACAGATACATGCAAAAAAAAAAAAAAAAAAAAGGACTACCTTTTTACACAGTATACAAGAATAGACTCCAAATGGATTAAAGACTTAAATGTAAGATCTGAAACCATAAAACTTCTAGAAGAGAACATAGATAGTAAACTCTCTGATATTACTAATGGTAATTTCTTTTCAGATATATCTCCCTGCATAGGGGAAACAAAAGAAAAAATAAACAAATGGGACTACATTAAACTAAAAAGTTTTTGTACAGCAAAGGAAACCATCAACAAAACAAAAAGACAACTGACTGATTGGGAGAAGATATTCGCTAATGATACATCTGATAAGGGGTTAATATCCAAAATATATAAAAAATCATACAACTCAACAACAAAAAAACAATCCAATTAAAAAATGTGCAGAAGACCTGAACAGATACTTCTCCAGAGAGGAAATACAGATGGCTAATAGACATATGAAAAGATGCTCAAGGTCACTAATCATCAGAGAAATGCAAATTAAAACCACAATGAGCTATCACCTCACACCTGTCAGAATGGCTATCATCAATAAATCCAAAAACAACAAGTGTTGGTGAGGATGTGGAGTAAAGGGAACTCTCATACATTATTGGTGGGATTGTAAATTGGTACAACTGCTATGGAAAACAGTATGGAGATTTCTCAAAAAATTAAAAATGGGTATACTTTTTGACTCAGCAATTGAACTTCTGAGTATTTATCCAAAGAAAATCAAAACAATAATTTGTAAAGATCTATGCACCCCAATATTCATGGCAGCACAATTTACAATAGCCAAGATATGGAAGCAACCTAAATGCCCATCAACAGATGATTGGATAAAGAAATTATGGTTCATTTGTACAATGGAATATTACTCAGCCATTAAAAAGAAATGAAATCCTACCATTTGCAATGACATGAATGGAACAAGAGATTCTTATGCTGAGTGAAATAAGTGAGACAGAGAAAGATAAATGCCATATGATTTCACTTATATGTGGAATCTGAGGAACAAAAAGAAGAAACTAATCAAAAACAGACTCACAAATATAGAGAACAATTTTGTGATAGAGGGGAGGTTGAGAGGCTGGGAGAATGGCGTGAAGGATTAAAGAAGTACTTGATAGATGATAGATGGTCACGAGAGTGGGGATCATGGCATAGGGAATATAGTTAGCATTAATATGTTGGCTAGGTGGAGGACCAGGGGTGGGAAGGAGCAACTGGGGGGATTATTTTATGAACTATATAGATGTCTAACCAATATATTGTATACTTGAAACTAATTAAAATAGATAAATTTAAAAAAGAATTAATACGATTACAAAAACAATACAAATATAAGGTATAATTCATGCAAGAGTGCAAGGCAACCAAAGAACAGAGTACAGAACTGGTCCCTTACATCCCACTGGAGTTATAAAACATTTCCATTGTTGTAAATGTGTCTGTTGGACATGACTAAAATATTTCATTCCTATAGCAGTTCACTCCTAGACTCTTCTAGATGCCTTTTAGTACATAGCTGGCAGGGGGTATTATTAAAAATAGCTAATAACCCTAAAGGCACAGGGACTGGAGGCTCTCTGCTCTGCCTAGTATTAAACCTTTAATTGCTAGATCTGAGGAGTTTTGGGGTATCTCAAGAAAAGGGATTCAGTGAGGGGGCACTTAGATGGTAGGAGAATGGTTTTTTTTTTTTTCTCAGTGAGTACGGAAGGATTTCAATATTCTACTAATCAATATAGCCAACTTGGTGTGTACTGGCTGCACACGAGCCTTGTTAGCAGATATTATAGCTTCTTATTTGGTTATATTTCCCCCCTCCCCCCGAACTGTGAATCTCCCTAGGCGGGGACTTTGTCTTAATGTTTTTTGTTGGTCTTGTGCCTACCTTAGTGCTCTATAGATGTTTGCTGAATGGTGAATATGAATAACTGTCTAGCATTGTATAATTCCCTATTCTGGTATTTCTTCTGATAGAAGTTTCCTGCCTAGAATTAAATTGGAATATGGTCTATTTTCACCAACTCTTCTGAAGACTTGTTATCCTCTCTAATATCAGTTGATTGAAGAAGAAAATTGTAAATTTTCTCTCTCAGGTATATTGTTGGTATTTTAACCCACAGTAACTTTTTTTTCTCTCACTACAAAATGGATTTTAGAAATAAATCAAGATCCCAGAAATTTATGGTTGCTTTGAATGGTAGCTTTTATCTGTTATCCTAAGAAAAAGGTACGGGTCCAATGGCCCAGAGCACAGAGAACTTTGAATTTCAGTTCTCCCACAGCTGATAACTTGAACCTTTTGGTAGGACACTGAGGTGTGGGTTCCCACACTTGATTATAAAGATTGTGATAGGGCCCACATCTGTCTACTAACAATGGTACTTGCAGTTCCTAGTGCCTCCTTGTTCACAGTAGACACTTAAATGCCTGTTAAAAGAATAAATAAATTTCAAGAGAAGCAATCGTACATATTGATTGAGTAGTGATAATTTTTAAGCGAATAGCTTTGAAAATAATTTTTCTTAAACCAACTTAGGTACCATTAACATCAAACAGGAGAGCTTTCAATATGAAATAAAGTGTGTGTGTGGGGGGGCTGGTTAGTTATAAATTTTGGATGCTACTTTAGAGAAGAGTCTAGATGCATCTACAATATACCATCGTTTTTTTTCTGATGGGCACCTCCCATTTATTTTCCATTCTTAAGCTCTCTGGAGAGGTGTTTTACTGGTTTATTAGAATGCATAGGAAAGACTCATTATACCTGGAGTTCGTCATAAAATGACTGGGTCTCCCCTCTATTAGCTGTGCGATCTTGGGCCACTTTTAAAACTAAAAAAATAAACGTATCGGCTCTATCTACCTTACAAAGTTGTTATTGAGAGCATGAAATAACATTCAGCGTAAGGAGGAACCATAAAACCCTATACAGATACCGCTGTTACCTTGGATAAAGCATTTCCCAGGCAGTGGAACCTGTCTTGGGAGTCATTTTACTATTATTTTACTCCTGGTACAGGCTAAGGCAGCTAAGAGGAACCCCGGGATCCCCACCCCTGTAACTATCGTTCGACAGGCAGAGAAACCATAAAGGAAGGGGAGGGGGGGAAGGCGCCCAAAAGGCTTAGTATAACGACTTTGGTGCAAAACGGTTTGCAAACTCCAGTTCCCAGAGTGAACTTCGTAAGGCGCCCCTCCCCACTCCAAAGCCCTAGTCTCCAGAAAAGTCTTTGCAGGAGCTTGTTGGGCGGAGTCCACTACGACCAATAGAAACCAACTGTGTGGTTAACAGGTTAAGGAGCAGGTGGAGAAACCGAGCATGAATTATCTACGTCCTGGCTCAGCCTTTTACCGTAGTGCCAGCCGCCACGCTTGCCCCTGACTAAAAGGAAGGGAGAATATTGAGGTCCAACACCTACCCTCCCCACCCCCATTCCTGCCCCTGCACCACCTCCAACAGCAGCGACGTCCACCCTTCTCTCTCGGAAGCGTGCTCGAGGGTCGGGAGGGAGCTTTATTGTCTGGGGAACACCTGCCAGGTGGCGGCTGGGGTCCTAATGTGCGCGTGGTGCCCAGTTTAACAAAGCATGTGGGCAGCACCACCCCGGAGCCACTTCTAGCGGCCCGACCACATCAGAGGGGAGGAGAGGTGGAGAGATGAAGAGGCTCTGAGGTCGGGAGCGGGCGGTAAAGGCTGGGGTGCCCTCCTCCCTGAGGGTTTAGCTACCCCCACCTCGCTCCCCCGAGATTAACAGGTCAAAAGAGCTAGGGCCAGACGCCGTAGGGAGGGAGCGAGAGGGAGAAAGGGAGGGAGGGGAGGCGAGGAGGGGCGCCGAGAAGGGGCGTGGCCGGCGCGCAGTGGGAGGGCGCTGGGAGGAGGGGCTGCTGCTCCGCGCTCACAGCTCTGGGGGCTCGGCTTTGCCGCGCTCGGTGCACTCGGGCGAGAGCTGGAACGTGGAACTGTCCTCCGATCTCAGAGCAGCCTCCGCGATGAGAAGCGCTCGCGGTGCCTGGGGTTTCCTCTGCGTCCTGATCCTCCTGCTCGGCCTCCAGACAGGTGGGAGAGCGCGACCGGTATCGGGGCCGTGCCCTCCGCCGTCGCCTGTGCCCCCGGGGGCTCCGACTCGTTGGGGTGTGTCAGGAGAGGTGGCCGCCGGCCCCCAGTGTCCGTGCGTTTCAGCCTCGGAGAACATTCAAGCTTCCCAGGACACTCCTCCGCCCAGCGTCGCTCACCTGCGGAAGGAGCCCCCAGCTGCTGGGGTTGGGGACCCTGAACTGGGGTCTTCCGGGCATGAGGGTAGCAAGGGGAGTTAGGCGTGAGCGAGGTGAAAGCTGAGGACGCGGGCTGCATGCAAGTTTGGGATTGCTTTTGTGCGGAGGGTGCGCGGGGCAGAGGCAGTAGGGTCGGGGGTTTGCACCCAGCGCGTTATCTCCGCAGTGCGAGGCGCGGCCGCTGCTTCCTTTTGTTAAAAGTTGCGCGTGTGTGACCGGCGCACGGGAGGACCCGCCCGCAGGTTCTCAGCAGCGCCGAGGGCAAAGTTGGAGAACCTTTTCTATGCTCTGCGGCTGCTGCTTTCCAACCGTGGGTGCTTTTTGTGCCCCAGAGCTAGGGAACGACCCGCTGCCGCCTCTGCTAGCGGCGCCACCGGTGGACATGAGTCGAAGGCTGCGACGTTTCCCCGGCCCGGGTTATGCTTTTGCACCCGGAGCGTTTGGTTCTGGGGCGGGACCCCGCGAACCTGGAGGTGGCGACTATAGGGACAACTTGAGTACGGCGTGTGGAAAGCAGCCGCTAGGTTGCAGACTTTTTGCTTTTGTAAATCTCATGCTTGAGGTTTGCCCGTTTCTGCCACGGTGCCGTTTCCTGCCACGCGCCTCGGGGCGGCTGGAGGCTGCGTTTGCCTCCTACTCTCGGGGGACGTGGAGACAGTGCGTTGGAATACTGAGGTCCCTGACCACCCCCGCCTCCCGCGCCAGGCCAGAGTGCCGGGGTAGGAAGTCTGGGCTCTCTGCAAGCCGCGCGAATCGGTGTCTGCGACCTGTGATCGCAGCTCCCTGTTTTCTTTGGGAATTTTGAGATCGCAGCACCGTTTGCCACAGCATTGCTATACTTAAGGGCTTGCCTGAGGTGGGGGATGGAATGGAACTTTCTGCAAATCTTATATTTTAAAGAAAATTTTATTATATCTACGAGGAAACTTGGGTGCTAAGGTGGAGGAGGAAGATTTGCAGTCTCCTGGAAGCCCTCAGTTAGATTCCTGCTGCTCCTTCCCATTTTTCTGGGTGTCGCTGGCTCGAGCGTCAGCCAGTGCAGGCGGTCCGGCCAGCTCCCGCATTGCTTTCTCCCAGGTCATTTAAAAAACAACAACAACAACAAAAAAACTTTAGGGCTATTCTGATGATATAAAGCTAGAAAGTGAGTCTGAACTGGAATTCAAGGGCTCCAAAGGAAGCATCGCAGTGAACTATTGTGGGACTCTGGACTACCGCTCAATTTTCCTGTAAAGTCTCAAGATGAAGCCTCCCGGTTCCCGGTCTCCTAAGGCATTGTGAGGGCTTTCCTGTGAGGGAAGAGAGGCATTGCATCTTGGACTCCTGTGAGGTAGGAGAGAGTTCACCAGTAAGTGTCTGGATTCTGTGAAGGATTTGACCACCTAAGCTTAAAACGACATGTTTGGTCCTTATATCTTTGTGCCTTGGTATTTTTAATTTCAGCTAAGGTACGTGAACCAGCAATAGACAAACCACACAGAATAGTTCCCTTTGTAAAAATTGAATGAATCAGTTCCTTCCTTCTTCCTTGTAATTAGCCTGCTCCATCCAGTAGATTTTTGGCAAAGGAAATTTTAAAGTCTGGCTCCTGATTTGAGGTGGGAGTAGGTGAAGTATGGTACAGTGACAAAGCCTTGTGCTGCCCTCTGGTTTTTCTTTTCTTAGCGATTTATTTATTGGCTGTGTGTTCTTGGACAGGTTGCTTAAATTCTGGGGATCCCAGTTTCCTCAAGTGTAAGGCATCTGCATCATGAATGATCTTTTGGGTCAAAAATTCTCCTCTTTCAGTGTTCCGAGTGTAGACTCTACACATTTTCTGAACTCTTTCCCTAATTCCTTTCTGCCTCCTTGTCATTCCTCTGCCTCTCCTGGTCACAGGGCCCAAGCACTGGTGGTATCCTATTGATCTACCCCTGGTTAAAGCAGGAACATGTGGCTTGTGTTGCCCTCTCCTCAGTCCACATGTGTTTACTTAACAGTTTCACTTTGAGGGCTAGGAGGTGCCAATTCTGCAGGACCCCCCCCCCCCCCCAAATTACAATTCCTTTGCACAGCTGGATGAACCTACAGGGAGCAATGAATCATACCTTCCCCTTGTTCCTGCAGGTGTGAGGCTAGAGTCATCCCCAGCAGCTGGACACATTCTGGATTATTATCCTGCTGGAAATAACATGATGGTCTTGTAAAGGGATTCCGGATAAGTCATTTATCTACGTTCTGGTCTTTCCCACTCATCTGCACATTTATTCTTACGACTTTATAAATTATGCATGCTGTGCCCTTGCAACATGTTTTCTCTGGTGCCTGAAATTTCACATTACGTGTGTATTATACATAGTTGTCGCTCTTTAATTGGAAATCGTGTACCCGACCCTGTGCTGGGACCCTTACCTGACATTTCCAGTTCTCTCAACAAGCCCCTGAGGCAGTACTGTCACCATCCCTACCATTTTACAGCTGGAGGAGCTAGCTGAGGATAAATCAGTTCCCAGAATAATCAGCAGTGAAGCCTGAGGTTGGTCCCATATGCATATCTATTCACATGACTTACCAGAATCAGTTATAAAGTGAGATTCATTTGAAACTATTTAATGAGTACCTATTATATACCAGGCATTGTTGGAGGTTCTGGGAATACAGAATGGCCAAGGGCATTACCATCCCAATTTTTTAAAAAAAGACTTAGAATTGCCTGTCTAATGATGTCTGAGTTAGAGTGTTCTCAGTCTGAAGGAAGGAGTCACTGAAGTGAAAGCCATTAAATTATAGCCTCCCTGGAGGTATGTAGGCAGGTGACCCTGACTATGAAGAATTTAGGTGTTAGCTGTAGCATTACAGTTAGTCCCTCAGAAATGAAGATAAGCCATCTCTAAAAGGATGATGTAAGTCAGTTGAAAATTTTTTCCATTCCCCACTGCAAAAAATAAAAATTGTTTTAGCTAGCATTATGTTCTCGTGGCATACCCGTGAAAGAAAACTCCCAGTCATGGGTAATACCATTGGGCCATTTACCCTTGGTGAGAACGATGAGCTATAAGGGCAGGTTACCACTCATAGCTTTTTATCTCCCAAAACAAATTCCCATCAGGAATGTGCCAAGTATTCTGTGAGCTTCCCTTAGAGTGCATTTATGTACAGATGTTGTTGTGGTGATGGATTTTGCTGCTGTTGTTGACGGCCGCTAAAAGTTGCCTGTAGGATTTTGACTCATTTCCTCAAGTCTCTCCCAGCTGATTAAAGAAAGACACCAGGAAATGGGCTACAGTGGCCTGAGCGGAATTCTTGAAGCTGTATTGCAGTGGGGGACCCTTCAAAGGCAGTGGCCACAGCAGCATTTTCTCCAGAATGAATTTAGTTTTAACAGTTGACAGGCTAGGACAGGGGGAATGCTTTATTTTGTTGTATTCATGTGGTAATTTTTACAAAAAGGGATTGAAAGACATTTGAAGGAATCTTAAAAATGCAAATTTTTATATGCAGTTTCTGTAACTTGCGTAGGTATTTTGCTGCAAATTGAGAGTGAGGAGGGGTCTTCAATGGAGTTACCGGAGGTAAAAGTTTGAATTTAGGGCAAATCCAGGATAAATCTTTGTTGAGAGTAGATGGGACTTGTGGGTAAGCCTGATCTAATAGCTCTGATTTCTGACATTTTGGACAGGAGACAGTGCATCTTTTGACTTCACACTCTTAACAAGAAAAGAGAAGTTGCAAATTGATAGTCCACGGACATGTTTTGTTTGGCCCTTGTGATGACTTTTTAGCAAACATAGAGGCAATATTTAAAAATAATAGAGAATTTATAGCAAGATCTCTCAAAGGATGGAAAAATCTCCTTGAGATGAGACCTGTGCTCTTCTGGTTGCTCTAGGCAATACCACTCTCTACTGCCAGCCTTCAGGCGTTAAGCCTGCCTGCTTATCAAGCTCAGGTGGTTCTATGCAGGCACTTATTGGGAGGAGCACAGGCCTAAGGAGAGAAGACAGCCTTGAATTAGTCAGCTAGCTCCATGGCTGACAGCCTTGTGACCTTGAATGGAGCAAGTTGCTTAACTTTGCTGAGTTTCACTTTTTCATCCTTGTTTTCGCTCTGATACTTTGGAAAAATTACCTAACCTCTCTGTGCCAGAATTATGTTCTTACATGTAAAGATTTTAAAATGGTATAGTATAAGCTTAATACATGTGAGCTGTAATTACTATCTGTAGAATATGAATTACTATTATCCCTAAAATTATTCTAATATGACCGCCTTAAAGATTAGAAAGAGATTCTTATAAAGATGCTTAGCACTGGGTCTGAAATAGGACAGGCACCTAATACATGATGAATTTCACAAGTATGTAGAATTTGACTATTTCTCTTTATAATCCTTTCATGCAGTTACCAATAAGTACTAACTTGACAAGTTTTAAAATGAAATAAACTTTAATTTTTGTCTTGAGTTATATATAACTTTTGACATAACAGTTGGGAATCACTAATCTTAGAGACTGAACAGATCTTGGACTTTTTTTCTCCAGGGAGGGAAAAAAACTCAGATTTCTCCAGTGTAAGCATTCAGACCTGTTAATTTCTCCATTCATCTTATACTTTAGCCTTTATGCTTACACTTTGGTTATGACATACTTTTGTTAGATCTCTTCCAATGCATACCTCTCTGACAGCTAGGTTTTCAAAACTTTTGCAAATTTTGAAGTTTAAGCTAAATTTTTATTCAGGGCCTGTTGCATCAGAGTTAAGAGCTTAGCCTCTGATATTGACAAACCTTGGTTCTTATCCAGTCCACCACTTGCCAGCTGTGTGATCTGGGTAAGATCCTTTAGTTCTCCTTACACTTTATTTCCTCATCTGTAAAATAGGCATGATGGCATAGGGCTACTGAAAGGAGTAAATGAGATCGTGCATATAACATACATAGCAGTGTCCCTCACAGGGAAAGCATGGCATTCTGAAGCTAATTAGGCTGATTTTATGTTTCTCTTTCCACTTAGTGTCTTAAGAAAAAAATTGGAAATTGTTTAAAATCAGATTATATAAAAGCAGTTTTTAGTATTAAAATGAAGTATATATATTTAATATGTAGTTTTCTTTCTTTCTTTTTTTTTTAAAGCCCACAGTTAGTGGCAACGTATACTTCTCTCCCTGGCTCTTTATTTAACCTTATTCTTGGCCTGCTGTCCACCAAAGGGGATACAGATTTCTGAATAAAAGTTTAGGAGGGGAAAATCTGTAAATGACTGTTTTCTCAAGGTGAATAAGGAAGTGTAGCTCACATGGGGTCCACGAACCCTGTCACCTTATAAAGTGGCATTTAAAGCTCCTTGACAGTCAGGAACTTTTCCATGACTGCTTTACCTAGGAGTGAAAGACCAAGCTGAACTTGACCATTGCCTGGGCTAGACACTCAGTGGTACTCAGTAAATATTGGTTTAACATTTCTTTCAGCACTTGCATAGCACTTTGAATACAGTAAATGCTCAGTAAACATTTAGGATTTAGTTTAACAAAGGTTTATCTATCAGTCTCTATGCCTTGATCTTTGCAGGGACTCCAGGTACTGGATAGGGGTGAGAGAGGGACAGGGTAAGACTGCCACTGATTCAAACTAGAATTGCTGTCTTAAGAAGTGCCAAGTGCTTGGGTAGGATTTCAGAGGAAAGGTGGACTCTGGCTAGCCCCATGGAGCTTTGGAGGGAGGGTATTTAGTGTTGAGTTTGGTTCAGATTCTGAAAACAGCTTTGAGGTCAAGGCTAAGGTGGAGGTGATCCAGTAGTGGCCCTTACTAGTCCAAGGGTTTGTTTACTAGTCCAGGGCTTCTTGCTCCATCATTCCCCAAGGTTAAGCCCATTCCCCAACCTGGTCAGAAAATTTAGACACTCCATTGCTTTGAGCAGCTGAGATTAAGGGAGGTGTGTGTGTGAATACACATAACATAAAATATACTATCTTAGCCATTTGGGGTGTATAGTTATGTATATTCACATTATTATGCAACTCATCTCTAGAACACTGTCTATCATGTACAACTAAAACTTTGTATCCATTAAACACAAACTCCCTATTCCTCCCTCCCTCAGCCTCTGGCAACCATCATTCTGCTTTTCCCCTCTATGAATATGGCTACTCTAGGGACCTCATATAAATGGAATCTTTCAGCATTTGTCTTCGTGATTGGCTTATTTCACTTAGCATCATGTCCTCAAGGTTCATCCATGTTGTAACATATATCAGAATTTTTTTCCCAAGGAAGGAAGGGTGTGTGTGTGTGTGTGTGTGTGTGTGTGTGTGTGTGTGTATGTAGGTAGATAGATATCACATTTTATCCATTATCCATCAGTGGACCCTCTTAGGAGGGTTCCCCCTTTGGGCTATTGTGACTAATGTTTCTATGAAGATGGATGCACAAATATCTAAGGGAGAGTTTCTGAGGGACCTCAGGGTGGTTAATATCATGGCTGAGAGCTATGTTGGCGGGGAGCTGGACAGAGGAATGATAAGACTTTTTAGAGGACCTCTGGATGAAGGGGTGAGGGCCTGGGTATTAGGGTGCATGCTCTGGGAAGAAGGGAGACTGGAGGAAGATAAAGGTGGCAGACTTAATTTACCTTGGATGTGTCAGGCACTGATGAGATTGAGGGGAAGAGGAACAGGAATTATTACAGGTGCAAGTAACTGGGAGAACTGCTGGTATGGTGGAATTAATGGAAATAAAGCCCATATGAGGGGGTGAATATGATGCTGGACTCTTCCGTGTTTGTTCATTATGTACAGGCTGCATTTACTTGAAATTCAATTCCACAGACATGATGGTAGATATAAATGAAATTCTTCTTAGGGTCAGGTTCATGTAAGAAACAAAACTAAACCCCAAAGGTTATGGAACATGGCTCTATAATATGGTAGGATTTGGGGATTATGAAGAATTGTGTGTTGTGTACCACTCATATTAGTACCAGTCATATAATACAACATAAATCTTCATGAAAAAATTATGTAGTTGGAAGATAATCCTGCATTCCTCCTCTGCATTAGAACATTTTAAAAGCATGTTCATTGGTTTTATCAGAGAAGAAAATGGATATTTTGGATACAGAAGAGGACATAGGGTTTATTAAAGCTTTGGGAAATAAGCCCTTTGAAGGCAATTTAAATTAGATTTATTAAACCTAGAGAAGATAAGGTGAAGAAAAGTTTAGTTAATGACAGTCTTCAAATATTTGTAGTATGTGAGTGAAGATTGAGACACAACAGAGCAGTTTAAATTGCCCCAGAAGGAAATTGCGATTTATTTATTTTTTGGGAGGGAAAAATTCTTTGATTGAGAGGGTTGGAAATAACTTTATTGTGTTACTAGAATGAGTTATAGGGTCTTTGCCGCAGGTATGAAAAAAGCCAAATAATTGTCATTTCGAAATGGTTCGGTCCTGTCCACCTCAGTTGGATTGATAACCTTTTAAGGGCCTGTCTCAAATCTTTTCTAAATAAAATACCTAGCTCTTTTCTTCACTTTCTTGGTGCTGGGGTAGAGTGTTTCTCATAAATTCTGGGTAGACTCTAACATGATTCACTACACTCTTCACAATTTTTGGCTATATTGAAAATAGCCAGTGAAGAACGCACAGCCTAAAAATGGATTATTGATCCGTTGGGCTTGGGGGTCTAACCACAGAATGAATTGTGCACTGTGATAATTAAGCCGAGTGCCAAAATAAGAAAAACGAAAGGAAGTTTGAGGTCTGGAGAAGTCCATAACCTATCATAATTAGCCCTAACCTAAAAGTGATTGTGCTCTGTGATCACCCAGCTGACTGATTATTTTGAGATAGAGCCAGCCATGCTGTATATAGGCCGAAAGACCTGAAAGCATGAAGGAAGTCTTTTTCCCTTGATTACTCAGGGATGGATTGTTCACTGTGTGACTTACCCACCACCCTGACTTCCTTTCCCACCTGTCCTTTCCCTTTGGTCATTTCATGGTCATGGCTCATATGAGATGAGCCACAGTAGGAGAAGATGGTAGACATGAAATTGCAATTCAACAGCTTCTAGTTGTTTACACGAGGGGTCCCTAATCCCCGGGCCCCCAGCAGACCAGGTACAGTCTGTGGCCTGTTAGGAACTGGGCTGTACAAGAGGAGATCTGGCAGGCAAACAAGGGAAGCTTCATCTGTATTTGCGGCTGCTCCCCAGAGCTAGCTAGCATCGTTGCCTCAGCTCCATCCACTTCAGATCATCAGGTATTAGATTCTTATAGGAGCACTGGTCACTGGTGCCAAAAAGATTGGGGTGCTGGTTTATGCTGTTTCACCTGTGATGTCAAAATATATGATGATTTCTGAGATGTGATTCCTGGCTTTAAGGAGCCTAGGATCTGTGGGAAGTTAAGTGCTGGGTAGATGCTAATGTAGTAAGATTTGTAATAAGATTTAAATAGTCCTAGTCCAGAAGCTAGGACCCATATTCATTACCATTAGTTTGGAGGAATGGGTATCACTTCCTTAGTAGAATGACTGACTTAAAGGAAGATCTGGGACCTGAGTTGGTCAAGGTGTCAACAGCAAAAGCAAAGGGTTGCAGTTAGCCCAGACTCCTGTAGAAAGAATCTCTGTGGAGACTAGTAGAAGATGAGATAGGATAATTTTTAGGTACTTGCATTTATATTCTTCAGTAATTGCTGTATTTCTTACAATGCCATATGTGATAAGATTTGTATAAGTGTAATCTGGTCAATTAGTTGCTTACTCAGAAATAACTTTAAAAATGGAAAAGTACAGATCTCACTTTTGCATTTTTTACATATATTGTATGCATAATGCAAATCCAGAGGTCTGCGAAAATGTACTTTTTGTTGCTTTTAAGTCTAGGGCTAATTACAGTCCCCAACCTACCTACCCCATTACCTCCAGCCAAGATCATAGGTTTTGTAGACTCACCATCTGATAGGCAATAGATGATCTTTCATTCTTTGTTTATTAACAGATTTTAAATATTTAGTAAAATTATAAGCCGGTTTTTTAGCAGGCTGCATAAATTCGTTTATTAAAACAAACAAGCAAACCCAAACCAAACCAGTAACAAGGAAAGCCCCTAAGACTTGATAAGGGTCCTGTGTGGCTTAGGACTTCTTGAGATTCCACCCTGGGTTCCCCAGCTTTCAATAGAAGGTATTTAGGGGCACTATCACTGCTCACTGCTTTGGGGAGGAGGTGGTTGTGGGAGGCACAAATCTGTCATTTAAGTAAAAGGTCCGAGTGAGGGCACTTGCCAAGGAATGCCTTGCTCTTGACCTAGGGTTAGCGGGCAGTGAGGTGGAGGAGTACGAATAAATAATAAGGAAAGAGAGAAGAGCAGAAATCCTTACTCCTTATTTCTTTTTTTTTAGTGAGGCAAACCATCTAGCTACATTGGATTTACCTCAAGTGACTCAGGTGATGTCAGGGGGGTGTTAAAAAATTCTTCAAAACAACCCTGGGCTGCTAGTAATTTATGTATGATGGCCTAACTAGACTCTTAAGCAGAGGATTAATTGCTTTGCAGAGTTAGAACAATGGGGGCTTTATCATAAAGAACTTGGGAAATTATCTGGTGTCTCCTTTTATTGTAAGTATTTATAAGTAGGGATCTATGTAGATCTGGCTTCTGGAGAAAACATTTGCGGCGATTTTAGAAGTACGTTAGGTGGCTACTAGCATTGGCTATCTGATATTTGGTTACTGCACATTTATAAGAAAACCAGATTTAATGTTTTTTAAAAAATGAGAATTACTCTACTTGGAAAGACTATAGGTACTTTGAAAGTGATAACAATTTTTTTTTTTAGTTTGTAAAATGTTTTAATTGCATTTTCATTCTAATTTTTCCAAAGTACATTCCTTTTTTCATGGCTGACATTGATTGAAGGTACCTTGGGAAGATTTTCATTTTAAGAAATGGCCTGGTAAAACCACATGGACTTGTCTTTAGGCTTTATGTCATTAAATTAAACCAGGATTCTTAATCCAAACTATGTCTTTAGAATAGCCACTTGAAAAATGGTTATTAGGATGTTTGAATGTTTTTTTTTTTTTTACTTATTTTAGTATGGTTGGTGTATTTACTGCAGAGAAATAGTAGATGTTTCTAGCTCAACCGAAATGCATGAGTTTTATAAAAAAGAATCCCCCCTCCTGCTTTTTAAAATAAACTAGCATATGTATAAGGGCTTATGCATTTTTTAGTAGATCTGAATGTGTAGCCTAATTTACATTCCAGCATTTTCAAGGAATGTTGTTTAAAATGATCACCTTAGTTTCAGAATGACTACCTTCTAAAGAGAGGCTGGCCAAAGGGGTGGGTGCTGGAATTGCTAAGCTGTGGCCTGCCATCAGGTGAGGCCAGTCCAAGACCAGATGCCTTTGGCTTCTCTCTCTATGCGGGAGAACTGGAGCAGCAGCTCTGGCCATACAACTGTAGTGCTTAAGATTTACAGCTTCATTCTACTGGTACCTTCTAGTATCTTTTAAACTGACCCTATACCAAGAATTCATAAGTTTGTTCACAAATAATTTTTCAAGTATGTGAGGTATAGTAGTGAGTACACCAGGCAAAAACCTTTATCCTCTTGGGGCTTATGTTTTAGTGAGTTAATTTTATCTCATGAGCCCAGGCCCACAAAGTGCCCAGAAAGCAACTTAATTTAGATTTATTTCAGTTCTGTATTATGGTCAATTAAGGAAGGAAGCAGAAGGGTCAGGAGGGCCTGGGTTCAAGAATGGGGAAAGAGGGGCTAGAGAAGGCAAACTAGGAGAACAGCAGGGAAGGGAGAGAGGTGGACAGGGACTCTGTAGGAGCTTTTTGAGATGTCGTTTGAGTTCTGTCTGCCACTGGCCCTGCCCTCGGAAGGGCTGAGTGTCCCCCACTGTTCCAGCTTTTCACTGCTCCAGCGTTTGTAACTTACGAGTGCTGAGTCTCTTGCGCAGGTGTTCCTGATGTAGGACTTACCGAAGTGCGTTGACTGTGTAACATCAGGAGATGCAGACAGGTGTCTTCACTTTCAGGATGTCGTGGAGCCAGCCCTTAATGTGCCAAAGTATGTTGTTAGCCTATAGGTTTGGAACCATTTTTCTCAGAATGCACCGGAATATTTTTCACAGCTGAGAGAGATGCTTTAGGGGTCCAGGCTGAATGCTCTTCAGTATGTCTCCAAGGATTGAAAGTTATGTACCTCCTTTTTAAATTCTTTCATCTTTCTTCTTGTTAAAATCTGATCATTTTTGGTTTTCATAATAACCCTGTTCCACTGGTAGCACTTTGTGTCTGACAAAAGCGCTGTTTAGCCATCATCACTCCTACAGCATATCACGTTTCAACTCTGTCACTGTAGCTGGCCTGGGTGAAGTGACATCAGGTTGACTTTTTGCATTTTCACCTTAGGGTGACCCTTTCAGAGACCAATGATGTGATAAGCCATTCAGTTTCAAATCAAAGACTGACTTCCCAAAATGTGAATTGACACTGTTGAATTACTTAGGGCTGGAAGGTTGCTTCTTTGACGGTTCTTGGTGTGGAGTAGGACTACTGCCTTCAGTGCTGTTAGTGTTGATCCTCGGGAAGCAATCTAAGATAAAGACTATCTAGGGACAGAAAGTGGTGTCCTCCTGAGTTGTGGGCAGAAAGTGTCCCCAGTGACCACAGCTTTGGTTGAAGGCATTAAGGAGAATTCCTCAGCCACTTGGTAGGTGACGATTTGACTAAGTACCAGATTTAGGTTTACAAGTAGGAGTACTTAAGTAATTATGACATAAGTTGCTTTAAAGTACTTTCCCTAGGTTTGAGGAAAGACTAGTGTTTCTAAACCAGAGAATTCTTTTTATCTAGTGTAATAACCTGTTGTTGGGGGTGAGAATTTCAGGGTCTAAATTTAAATAGGTCCTGTTAAGTTTGCTATTAGTTGAGACTAGGGGAAGGTAAAACAAAAAAGTTGGGGGCCTGTGACTTCTAGGTGGTTCCCTGAGTTGTTTGAAAACCTATTTACAAGCCATTTTATTTCAAGATGGAGGAACTAAACCTCACATTAACTTAAAAAGTGTGTGTGTGTGTGTGTGTGTGTGTGTGTGTGTGTGTGAGTGATGGAAACATTTCTCACAGAGAGAATAGTGTAATGAACCCACATATATACCCATTATCCAACTTCACCAGTTAGATCACTATCCAGTCTTTCTGCTTTCCTTCCATTCATTTCATTCTCCTATTATTTTGAAGTATATCTCAAGTATCATAGAATTTTTTAAAAAAAATATTTTCAGTATGCAGCTCTAAAATACAGACTCCCATCTCTAAAATAATGATAATGCCAATGTCAAATCCTTCCAAATCAATATAACTCCACAACTGAGTATTCAGTATTCACATTTCTCCTATTGAAAATAAATATACAAATATATGAATATTTGGTAGAATCCAAACAAGATCTACACATCGTAATTGACTGATATGGACTTTAAGTCATTTCTTATTTATAAGTCCTATTGTTCTCTGTTTTTGTTGAAGAAACTAAGTATTTGTCCTGTGCAGTTTTTCAGTCTGAATTTTGCTGATTACATTCCTCTGATCTCTGTATAAATTGGTGGTTTAGGCTTGATCATATTCAGGTTTGATTTTTAATTTAAAGAAAATTTTTTATTCACATAACATACAATTAAACATTAAAAAAAATTACCCATCTCTCACCTCACTCCCCTTTGGCAACTATCAGCTTGTTCTCTGTATCTATGGGTCTTTTTCTGTTTTGTTTATTCAGTTGTTTTTTTCAGATTCCACATACATGATTTTAAAACAAGACTACTTAATAGATGCTGTGTTCTACTATTCTCTTTTCTTTCCTCCCCTTTTGATATACCGTTTTATACTTTAAAAGATGGGTATTTTTTAATGGTTGCCTTCATACTGATACCTTTATATAATATCCTTATTTGCTCCTTCTGGGGGGCTCTTTTATATTGTTTTCCTATTATGAGTAACATTTAAATTAGCTAGTAAGTAATCTGTTCCTTCCTCTCCCTTTCTTCCCTTACCTTAGGATTTATTCTCTCTCTCTCTCTCTCTCTCTCTCTCTCTCTCTCTATCTGGTAATCAGTGAGCATATTCTGCTTTTCAGATATGTACTTCAGTGTCCCCTAATTTTTCTGATTGCTGTACTAAAATTACTTTATCAGAACATATAGCAATCACATGCTCTACTATCTCCTTTGTTACTACTAGTCTTAGTTATGCAAGTACATATATATTTAATGCTTGCCACTAGTTCTTATGTCCTTTCTTTCCTGACATTTTGGTTTTCCAAAGCTCATTCTCTATTATATGCCTTAGGAAGCACCTATGGGAAGTATTTCCTGAATTATATGTTCACAACAATTTGTCCGTAGCCTTTATACTTTTTAAAAGTCAGTTCAACTGATAGGTAAACTCTTGGCCCATCTTTTCTTTGCTCAAGTATCTTTAGTATTTTATTGTGTCGTCTTTTGCCATAAAGTGTGGTCAAAGTCTGCTGACAGTCTGATTTTCTTTCCCTCACATTTAACTTGGTATGTTTGCCCAGATACTCATAGGGATATTTTTTACCTTTATTCTTTGAAATCTAGTAGTTTTATAGCATTGGCTGCTCTGGGTTGATTTTTTTCCCCCCAGGTACATGATGTGCCTTTAATATGTAATTTCAAGTGTTCTTTTCTTTCAGTGAAGTTTTTCTTGTAGTATAACTTTTGCTATTCATTCTAGTCTTCTTCGTTGGCTTTAGAAACTCCCATTACATGTCTATGAGATCTTCTTTGCCTGTCTTCTATATCGATCCCTTTCAAATCTTTTTAATGTTTTTATAATTTGTCTGAATTTAAAATTTTTTCCTCCTTTCCATCTTCTAGTTCTTTTAAGGCACTATTCATTTTATTTGCTTTTGCTTTCTTTTTCTTTACCCTTCATATATAAAATGATTTTTTTTCCTTTTCTAATTCTTAGTTCTTGCCTCCATTTTTAAATCTTACTTTTCTCTAATCAATTGATCTCTGAGTTTTAAAATTCCGATTTATGCTGTTTTTTGTAACTTCTTTTATTTCTTTTAGATCATTTAAAAATATTAGTTTATAGTTTTCATTTGATTTGTGTCTTTCTGGTATGATTTTATTATCTATACTAGGAATGTCATTCTGTTCCTTACTTTTTCTTTAAATAACTGTTTGAAATTTGGAATTCAACTGTGATTCTTTTCTGTTGTTCACTATATTTTCAGTAGGGCCAGTATAACTCTTTTAGCTTCATAGTTCTAGAGTACCCACTTGTTTTCATGAGGTGGTAAAAAATATGGACTCTACTTTTCTACATCCTAAGACCTTATTTTTTGTCCCCATTCCCCCTCCCCACCCATCTGAACCTTTTTTCCCCCTTTGGCCCTATTTTGCTCATCTTATTCATCCCCAGAATTTTCTCTCCAGTATGGGGCTTTGTTCTAGTTTGTTAGTTCATAGGGATCAGACCCTCCCCACCCCAGAATATTCCAGATATTAGACATACATGGGTCACGGTCCCCCTCTGCACTCACTGGTGAAATTGGAGTCTGCAGGGTCTTCTGCTAGTTTCTGTGGGTGTTCCTAGAATGGCTCTGAGCACTCCAGTAAGTACCTAATGGAAATTTGTGAAGCTATTGGTAGCTTGTCCCTGCCACTTCAGATAAAGGGTTTATGGGGGAATACCTTATCACATACCTTTGTTATAGGTGTTGTCCTTTTTGATTTTGCTCTGTTTGTCTGTTTTTAAGGTTATGATGGGGGCATGTTAGGGAGATTGAATAGTTATGTCGTCACCACTATCTGGCGAGAATCTATATGGACTTGTTAACAAAATTTGGTAACCTTGGAGTCTACCAAATCGGGACCAAAGTAGCAGTCCCGAGACATTAAATCCCTGGTAGCTACCTTTAAAAATAATTTTCTTCTAAAATAAGTTATTAAAAACATATTGTAGCGAGAAAAGTTAGCGGTCATAGACTATCTGAAAACTGGAATTGAACACTTTATGGCCTGCCTAGCATTTACTTTCTAAACTGATTGTGATAAAAATGTAGTGGTTGAAATCATCTGAGTACCAGGAAGTTTATATCTGAACTATTGTTTCTGAGGAAAATGAATAAAAAGTGACAGACTTTTGCTATTGTTTGTTTGATGTGACATTCCTTGAGTACGGAAGGAGATAATGCTATTTTATAGCTTAAAAGCTTTAAACCTTATTTATACTTTTAATATCATCTAATAAAGATAAAATCATTACTTAATTAGGTGCATTTTTCTCTTTCAGCCAGTGAAAAATTTGCATATCTCTAATTACAGTGATTTGAAAAAAAAAAAAAATCTTGCCAGGGCTTGACATAATATTAATTTAGATTTCCAAAAATACTAAATTTCCTTCCTCCAATTTGAGTTTCCTCTAGTTGGCCATTGATTTAAATTACATACTAAAAGGTTACAATTTTAGAATTGGCCTCTTTCTCCCCTGCTTTTAGGAATAGCCATTATTCTAAAGCCATACAAGGAAGGGGTAAAACTTTCTCAATGGACTTATTGGAAACTTTTTTTTTTTTTTTTTAATTCTGGAGAATAGAGCAAGATTGTTTTCAGACATTTTTACAAAGAGATTAAGAAGAAATCATTTCAAACACAGGGCTGGTCATTAGGAATTCTTTACAGAAAGGAAGCAGGCTTAATGTATTGCTCTAAGTGAATGTCACCCAAGAAAAATTAAAGAATAAGTGAACACTCATTAAGCAAATTGACCAGCAAGTGTTCTTGATGAACGTTGCAATGAATTTGAATAAACTAATTTTGTCCATTAGTGTGCTTTTAGACCAATGTGATTGTTTTGGTCTAATTATTTTTTATTTTGTTTATTCAAATGTAGAATGGCTACAGAATTAACCGTTGCTGCAATTATCTGATTGGCAATTTAGGAAATTGGTGAATGGTATCGGAGTACTCACCAAGAAATGTCGTATTTGATAGAGCCATGTGCACGAACACTTATAGTCTAAGAGAAGCCTGTACTATCTTCTATGTCTTACCCACTGCAAATGGGAGCTCAGAGGCCCTCACCGGATTAGCATGGACTGTAGACGTGGGCTCCAGGCCCTCAGATGTAGAGTACCAGATTGAAGTCTGATGTGCTGCAGAAGTTGTCTTTGCCACCCAGTGTCACTATTCTGGAGTCCTGTCGCTGTGACTGGTGAATTCTGCAAAATTTCCCACTTTTAAAGCTTGGGGATTCGAGAAATCTGTGCCTGAGAGGCTGCCAAAGCTTGTCAGGGGGACCCAGTGCGAGGCCGATTTCTAGGTGTAAAAGCCAGGCAGATTTGCTCACTCAAGAAAATCTGTTTTTGCAGGTTTGCTTTGAGTTCCAAGATACACATACTTTTAAGGTTTTTTTTTTTTTTTCCTGCACTAATGTCATGGGTTTCTTCTAGTTGCCTGTCTTTTGTGGAGGAGGGGAATAACTGGTTCTCCAAGTGGGGACCTGGACCAGCAGCAGTAGCATCACCTGAGACTTCATAAGTGCACTCTCCCACTCCATTCCAGACCTACTGAAACTGGAAACTCTGGGCTCAGCAGTCCATTTTATTTAACAAGCTCTCCAGGTGATTCTGGTACAGGCTAAAGTTGAGAACTGCTGGTTGAGTGCAAAAACTACAGGCCTTTGTCACAGCATTGGGCTATGATAGTTAAATTAAAGCTTCTGCAGTCTCAAGTGTCAGACAAGGGTGCAATTCTCAGTTCTCCTTCTGTGCACTAAAAAGATAGATATGAGTTTCAGTTAGTTCAGACAGGAAAACAGACAATTGCAGTACTGTGGGACAGTGCCTTGGTAGAGACTGCAAGAGGCCTTCAGAAAACGTATATGCATGGGAGCGGGGACAAGAAGGCCCCTCTAGAGGTGGTATTTAAAAAAGACAAAATGATCATGTCTCTCCCTGATTAAAACCTTTCAGAGACTTCTCAGAGCTCATATAATAAAGTTTGTGCATGGAGATCCTATCTATGGCCTCCAGTGTCTTCTTTTAATGTCCGTTTTGCACATAGAACCTGCCTTGTCCTTTGCACAGTGCTTTCTTACTCCTTAATGTTCTGCTCCTTCCAGCACTGCCAGGGGCGCCAGTTTCCTCCTGGTCTTCTTATGCACTTCTGATCCCAGCTCACATGTTTCCTTTGCAATCCCTTTCGAACCCCCAGGGTAGGTCAGATCAGCTCTCATTGTACAGTGCACTTCATACTCATCACATTGTAATTATATAATTGCATAATTATTAGTTTATTGCTGAGTGGTGGAGCTAAATATAAATTCCATGTGGGGGAGAGACCTAGCCTGTTCATTGCTGCCCAAAGGCCCAGCACATAGCAAGCATTCAGGAAATATTTTTAGGTGAATGAATGAATGAATGGGGGGCAGTCCCATTTTAATCCCTAGGTCATGGGGCTGGTTAATGCTTGCAATTTTAATAGAAGTGTCACCTAACGAGTTTTATTTACATGAGCAATTGCCACTGGAAAGGCGAGTCCCTTGAACATTGGCAACAGAATCTCATAACTTGGTTCTAATTTAGGACACCCAGGAGAAGTTCTTGAATATTGCTAATCCAAGGATATGGGAAAGGAGAGAAATTCTCTGATCTCGGAGATGTTCATAAAACATGGGCTAGAAGCCAGCAGCTGAAGTGGTAAAGGTGGTGCCTGGGAAGTGTCCCCAGGGAATGAGTGTTGTCCCCTCCCCGCTCAGGGCTTCTAAGAAGAATTGTCTGCTTTGCTCACCAAATTAGGGCACCGTATTTCTTCCCACCCACTTCTAAATCCATTGAATAGAAGAGCAGAGATGCACTTCTTTGCCTTATTTTAGTCAGTTTGTCTTGGCTTGGATAAAGCTAGGGTTTTTCATTCCTATTCTAGAAGGCATGGATTTAACCTCCCAGGGGTACAGCTTCATGGTGGGGCATTTGTCTCAGGACATGAAGTAAGCCTCGCTGATGTTTAAGAGAAGGATTGCCAATACTTGTGTGCAATTTTTAAAAATACATAAATTGTGAGTCGAGGACTCGAAAACTTTTAAAGAGGGGAGTTTCAAGGCCTAGAGGATAAAGATTGTGACATATTTTGGGAATCTTGTTTTTAATAGAGGAACTGATAATCTGTTGACTAATTTGTAAATTAGTTGAGTTGCTTCTTTTTTAACATTTAAGGCTACACATACTCTCATACCTATTTTAAACTCCTTTTAGATTAAGTTGACGTAATAAACAGTGAGTTTTGGAACAAAAGACACAAACGCAATTCCTCACTTGCTGTCAGAATAGCTATAATCTGCTGAGTTGGCCAGGAGTGTTGATAGCATGAATGGCTATCATTTTATGTTTTGGTGCCTGTGACCTTTATTTTATTTGTCTTTATCAGATACCATTTTCCTTCATAACTTCATTCCACATCCCCACTGCCCTCCTGCCCATCCTGGATCCCAGTGTGGCTCTAATACTTTGGTACTCTCTTATCCTCCTTCATTGCTGTCAAGTACAGTAATTATAGCAATAGAAGTAACAGGACCATTTATTGAGTGTAAGGTACATAAAGGATTTACAGATGTTGTAAGAATACTGAAATATTTTACTTCCAATTTATACATGTCAAAACCAAGATTTAGAGAGGTCAGGTAACTGCTCCCAAAGCCTCAGGTAGCTTGGGTTGGAATTCATGGTTGTCTGGCTCTAAACCCCACACCTTTTTTATTATATTCCTATTGCTTTACTATCATGTCCAGTCTCTGAGCTTGACTCTAGACTTTAAAATACTGCTGAATAAAGTTACAAACGTTGCAAGATTGGTACAAAGAACTCCAGGATACCCTTCACCTAGACTCACCGATGGTTAACATTTCGCCACATTTGCTTGGTCTATGTATATACATGTTATCTTTTTCTACCATTTTGAGAGTAAGTTGCTAATGTGGCCCCCTGAAGACCTATCCCAAGGAGACTCAGCCTTGCTTTTATGAGACCATTGAGGCCAACCAGAATGAGTCCTTTTTTCTCCCCTTCCTCTAGGGTGGGGTCTTCCTCCTGGGAAGGACACTGAGCTTCTTTTCTCCTTAGTCTTAGTCCCAGTCCTTTAAATTCAGCTCAGACCCTAAAATCTATCCATTGCCTTCCTGGAAATTGTATCTCTACCACCTCTTCTATGGCAAGGAAACAGAAAGGCAAATAAACAGGGATTCCCTGTGTCTATGTATCTGTGAAGAGGGGATAAAGGATATTCGCCTCAGCTTGTTATCCAGAGCTGCAGCTAAACCGTTTTGCCACTTCTAATTCAAGTTTGTCTGCCTGACAGTTATCAATGCTGGTAACCTTTTCTCTGGCAAATGCCTCAGATAAGATTCCTTTTATTATTATTATTATTATTAATACTTTTTTTGTACTTCTTTTGGTGTAAACCACCCTTGTGGCTATAAAATGACATTTTGAAAGGGGAAACAGATGGGAAAAAGCATTCTGTCTGCTCTGCCTATGGAATGGAGGGGAAGGTGCAATTTCCCTTATCTAACAGGCCCATTACAACCAGGATTTAGAGTATATTCACTAGTAGAATGTATTGATTGACCTATTATGGTGAGAATTAGTTTAAATATCTGTTAGCTTAAATATCTATTTAAGCCAAGTATAATTTCTCACATTTTTTTAGAGCTAGGAAATCGGCCTTTCAGAAGTGCAGGTCATATTTGAAGACAGGGTTTAAAAAATGTCTCAGGAAAACAACCCAAATATTAGGATGGATGGACACACAAATATGTGGTATTTACATACAATAGAATATTTTTCAGCTTTAAAGAGTAAGTTCTGACCCATGCCACAACATGAATGGACCTCGGAGACATTATTCTGAGTTAAATAATAAGTGAGACACGAAAGGACAAATATTATATGGTTTCACTTATATGAGATATCTAGAGTAGTCAAATTCATAGAGACAGAAAGTAGAATGGTGGTTGCCAGGGGCTGGGGCTGGTGGCAGCAGTGGTGGTATGGGGAGTGTTCGTTGAATGGGCACAGAGTTACATGTTGGAATGATGAGAAAGTTCTGGAGATGGATAGTGATGATGATTGCACAACATTGCGAATATACTTAATGCCACTCAACTATACAATTAAAAATGGTTAAAATGCTAGATTTATATTATGTCTGTTTTACTACATGAAAAAAATTTAATGCCTTGTTGAAACATATTCATGTTTGTGTGTGTAAATGTTGACCAGCCAAGTCCCTAACTTTATGGGTATTTCATTTGAGGTCATTAGAATGAGATGCTATAGAATTAGAATTAGAGCTTATGTCTTCACATATTTTTACTTCTTAAAGTTTTCATTTGCCATTAGCACTACTTCATTTTCCCTCCTGAGCCTGGGAGTTGGCATTTTGAGGAATTCTAAGTTTTCTGGTAGGAGGAAATGATAGGGTTATTAGTGTCGAAGTACGACTCACTCTCTGCCACACGTGAAGGCAGTTTTTGCCTGATGGGTCCTGCTACAAAGCCTCACAAGGATCCGAGGATCTAGCATAGCCCTTGTCTGTGGGGTGTGGCCCGGGAGGGTCTGCCTGGAGGTGAGATGTGCACACTCAGGGTTCTCTTGGTGTTTGGTAGGTCTTGGGGTAAGGTTGGCCTTTGATTAGCGTGGCTGACATTGGCTGACCTTGGCCATGCTCTTCTTACCCTGTTCCTTTTTACTTTGTTCTTCAGTCTTTCTGTAAGTTAAGGAAGTTAATGTCAAAAGAAGTCAGGCACTCCTCCACTTCCACCCCAGACTTCGCAGATGGTGAGGGTCTTGTTCTGGTGTTTATTGAATTCTAATCCTTAGTGCTTCTTATCTGGTTCAGATTTCAGTAAGTGCTTTCCAAAACTCAAAACACGGAAATCTGCATATTTATAACAGGAGCTGTATGGGGCTATTTGGAAAAACCCACTGGAAATGAGAGAAAGTTCCTCTTTTCTGCTGCAGGGATGGATCCTAATATATTGTGCTTGTCAAATCTAGACCTTATCTGACTCCCCAAAGACCAACTTCATGATGGCGGAGAAAGCTTTCCTGTCTGTACA
>CM053513.1:30814011-30953340 GCA_028627145.1 Eidolon dupreanum
ATCTGCATATTTATAACAGGAGCTGTATGGGGCTATTTGGAAAAACCCACTGGAAATGAGAGAAAGTTCCTCTTTTCTGCTGCAGGGATGGATCCTAATATATTGTGCTTGTCAAATCTAGACCTTATCTGACTCCCCAAAGACCAACTTCATGATGGCGGAGAAAGCTTTCCTGTCTGTACAAATCTTTGGCTGAGATCAAAAGGGGAAGTCCTGCTTCCTCAAATGATGGATTGTACTTGGGATGAATGAGTAGGAAATACATTAAGTAGCCCTATGAAATCCTCTGCTGCCGGTGATGTGTGCATATCTGGAAGAAGTTTTGCAAAATAATAAACTGAGAGGGGTCTTTTTTTTTTTTTTTTTTTCAGTGTTGAATAATACAAATATCTTCACATATATTGTTCATTTTATAAGATGTAGGGGCCAGGGATCAAATTCCATGTTTAGGCCTTATTCTAGTTCTGTATTCAAATAGTAGTAGTTTAAAAACAAATAGGTGATTAGTAATATTATTTATATTATAAGAGAATCACTGCTGTTCATTTTTGCCACAAATAGTTGAGTACCTTTTATGTCCAATCACTGAATCTTTATAAGGGGCTTTCTTTATTTTGTTTCTTTTATGGCATAAATATTCTAATATAGATTCTAGAATTTTAGAGCTTTTGATGGTTTTTGATGGCCTCCTTGTAGTTTTATAGAAGGAAAAACAGAGACCTAGAGAATCCAAGTGACTTGCCCAAGATTTAGAATCCAGAACTTTTCTGTGTCCACATTATTACATTTTTTCTTTACATCCTTCGCTAACGGCTTAAGAGCAAAACATACAGTCAATACATTTTCTCTAAAACATATGAATGTTAAATATCTTAGACACCAGATAATCACTAATTTTGCTTATCGCCTCCATCCTGAGAAAAGCTTTGACAGATGTCATAATTTTAAAAGACATTTATTGGAAGTGGGAATCTTTGCTGCCAAGTTGTTTTAGTAAGTTTTCTTAGAAGTAAGTAAAACTTTTAATATCTCTTTAATCTTGGGTGTGCTTTTCAAAAGGAAAAGCAGCCCGAGGGCATCTTCACTTGCCACAAGATGGCATGCTGGGGAGCTGGGAACCAGTTGGAGGAAGGAGTTGAGGGTTCAGCTACAGTGAAGCTCCCAGTTGCACAATGTTGAGAGATCTGAGTGCGGGGAATGCTCTACAGCAGAGAACAAGGTCTGCGTGATTTGCTCAGGGATCACAGTTACAGCCAGAAAAGCAGAAAATGCAAATGCTGCAAGAAAGGTATGATCAACACAGGTGATTTATTAGCACAGTGTTTGTCCATGTGGTTAAGGCAGAAAATAGAGGGGTTGCCTGGGCCCCCGGGAGGAAACCACTCTCAGTAGCAGAAGCAGGAAGGGCTCAAACCACAGATGAATCTACCCAGGCTGAACACCCACAGAAAGGTGAGTGGGCATGAAGATGGGGTGGAGGTTGTGCAGCCCGACTCTGCCTCCCCTGAGAAGGGCACTCGCATTTGTGGTGGGACACCCTTTTCGGGCCCCTGGCGAACCACTCTTCCTTGGATGTTCATGGGAAATGTGGGGCCCACCTGGGGTACCACTCACTGGCTCTTTTGTGCCACTGATATTTTCCTGAAAGAGTAGGTCCAAAGAAAGAGGAGCTTAAAATGGTGTTTTCGCCCTGCCCTTGGTTCATTTGAGCCCAGTGAATTCATGCATCTTACGAGCATATTCATCAGCCCCTGAAGTCTGCTCAGCAGCCTTCTCTGCTAGTCACGTCTCTGTCCCTGCCTCTCATTCTTTCCTTCTTTATTGTTCTCCCGACAGCCTGCCTCTGTGGATATCCATCCCCTAGCTCCTCATCCGAGTGCCCTGGGAGCACGCATGTCTTCCATTCCAGCATTAGCCACTTCCTCCCTTGCTCCCTGACTTCAAGAGTCTTTCCTCCTTCTCCTCCCCCTCCTCTCGACTGACTCTTTGGTTGCTGTTTCCCAACAGCATCTGCAGTCAAGCTCCTCTTCCCCCACATTCCATGGCTGCAGTACCATCAGAGGTTCTGCTGTGATTGGCATGGGATGGGGCTGGGAGGTTACCGATTCTAGTGTGCAGCCAGGGCTGTGGATGAGTGATATCAGTTATGTGACTATTCCGCCTCACTACTGTCAGTGACCAGTCCTGTGGGCTGAAAACTTTGGGGCTAGTTCTCTGTTCATTTCTGCTGCCCTGTGTGCTGGCACGTCTTTGGAGATTCTGTTGACCATCTAGAAGGCCCTCTGCATCATCTAGTCTGGGATTTTCTGGTTCTCCTCTAGAGTGAGTCATTGCCATTTCTACTTTACCTCAGCCACCTTGGCCTTGTCGTTTTCTTCTCTGCTCCTTTATTCCTTATTCTTTATACTCTCCATTCCCTCTCCAGACATCCCTTGTTACCACCCCACAACCACTTTGTGTGCTAGTATGTCTGTGGTCCTTACCTCCCCTGTATCCCCCACCCTCACCCCCCAATTTCCAGGACTTTGCAACTGCTATTCACTGGTTCAAATGCCTTTAAATTAATTTTTCCTCTTTCATCTTAGTGGCACCCCATCTCCCCATTACATAAACCAAAAACAAAAATGTCTTCTCTCTTCCTTCCTGCTTCTTCACTGCCCAGATTCAGCCCATCCTGAGGCTCCTTACTCACCCCGTAAACACTCAACTCTTTTTTCAGTCCCCACCACCTCTGGCTGATGCTGTCATCAGCTTTTGTCTGGGTCTAGTAGTCCTAGCTGTACTATGTCTAGTTCTGTTCTGTCAGTACTCTCCTTCACTGCTTCCAAAAGGTCCCCCCAAAACACACATTAATAGCTCCCCACCAGAGTATGCTCACCCCTTTACCATGACAGTGGAGGTGTTATGGTAGTCTTGTCCTCAATCTCACTCTGGCCTCACACCTGGATGCTGTAGCAATTCTGAATGATTGTGACTCCTCAGCATGCACCTTACTAGTTCTATGATATTTGCTCCTGTGGTTCCCCATCTAATAGGCCTTTCTCCCTCTCTGCCCTGCAGCTTGGCCAGGTCACACACATACTTTAATTTGAGCTCTAGGAATCTTTTTCTGACCCCTCTTCTTGCCTACAACCTCTATTGCTCTTTTTGCCTATGCTTGCTTCATTGTGTGCTAATTATCTGTGCCACTTTCTTTCCACTGTCTGGGAGCCCCTGCTCATATTTCTGGTCCCCAGCTCCACCTAGACCAAATAGTAGCTGCTCAATTACCATTTCATCAATGAAGACATGGGTCAGTACTTTTATCTCTCTTTGCCACTACTAACTAAAGTTCCAGCTTTATTTCTCTGTCTTTCAGTTCCCTTCTGTCAATTACTTCATAATCTTTAGAACAATATTGAAATATACTTAAGGAGCTGCATTTTAAAAACCTGTGCTGCAGTGAAATCTTTGTTATTTTATGATTTTTAAACTGACTTTTAAATGGCTGATCATTTTACAATGGTCTATTGCTATTGCTTGAAACTGTAAACTATCTCGAATTTTGAAACAGATTTTGTATAATCACTAAATATTCTGTACCTAATGTAATTCTGAGATCTGGCACGCAGAAAGAAAATTTCTTTCCTTTTGAAAAGCTAACTACAAATTTATTTTATACCAAGGAATTGTTTTTTTCAGGCCCCGAACACGGGAGTACTGCAGTGGAGGACTTAATATTAAGAGACAATAAGGAAATCACGTCAGTTACTTATTATTTACCTCATGTCACAATTTGAGTTCTACCCAGATAAGTTCTTTAGTCTCTGTATTGCAAGGTTTAAGATATACCTGAACTCTTTCTTTCTCAGAATCCTCTGGAAATAGCAGGATTATGAACCTGGATTTATGTGATTTAGGACTATTCACAAACTTGGCCATGGAGGTACCTTTAAAAGGTGGAAGGTAGTAGGCATTTAGGTCTAAGTTTGGGAGTACGTAGTTGTAAGGTAAGGTAGTTCAATTTCTTTGAAACCTCATGGTTCCCCCTACTCCATACATTTGATTTTACTTACTATGTTACTATGTACGATATAAAATAATGTTTAAAATTATTTGTCACTAAAATTGACCTTAAGGAAACTAGTTAGGAAACACCCTAGATCAGAGAGGCACTACTCTGTTGAATGATGTCCCAAGTTATCTTCCCCTATCCTGCATCCCCACATTTCCTGTAGGTCGTCATTCCTTCATGGTACACTTATTAAACATGTCTGTATTCCTGGTGCTCTGTGATTCTTTGCGGCTAGGTATTTACAGACCTGAATTCTGAGAGCTCACAACTTGGGGGGTGGGGTGGGGTCCTCACAGGGTGGGCTTTTCCCGAATCACCATGCACCTTCGCACTCAGAGCTTTGCCTTTGCCTCTCCCTTCCTTGATCACATATGCGAGCATGACACATGCAAACACACAGTCTTCTTCACTCAACTCTCACGGCCCCTCCCCCTGGAGCTCTTTATGGTCCTTTCAGGAAGAATAATAGCTTCTCCCTTTGAGTCCTGGGACATATTTGTCACCTTTCAGTATTTTTATTTCATTTGCATTGGATTTGTTTTCTGCACAAGGCTGAGTTCCCCACCAGCTTCTAGTTCACTACTATAGTAATAATTATGCAATAGATGCTTGTTGAAATGACTTTTTAATGGTTATGGTGGCCTAGCCTCACTGCAGTAAAATGGGGTGGGGACCATCCTGGACCCTCTCTGCATGGCTTACTCCTTTCGTGTGGGTGATCCAGAGTGGATTTGCAGTCTCCCTGCCACTGAGCAAGAACATTTTTTAGGACTTGAGTGGTTTTCACTGAGCTCATACTCTCCCTCGCCCTAGCTTTATTCTATTTCCAGTATCATCTACTTGTTTTTAAAGCCTCATGGGTGTTGTGGGCAATTACTAGGATCCTTCCATCTTGCTTTTTATCATTTATTCCTATGAGGATATAAAAGTATGTCAGAAACAGTAGGATATACAAATCATTAGCTTTTTTATTACGAATTGTGGTTAAACAGTATGTGAACCAAAGAGTAGTTCAGCTACAATGGTGTTTTCAACTTCGGCTTAGTCAGTTTTTCCTGCCCCACTTCCCCAAAACTAAAGTAGGCCCCTCCCTGTGGGTTTTCTTCCCCGCCATTATTTTGCCTGGTTCCTTATATTTGTGTCCAAAGGAGAAAAGGTTTTGAAATGACTTTCTTACTTTAACCTCAGCTGTAAATCCAGACTTTGCAGCTTTAGACATTTGTGAAGGGTACAGAGACCTTGGAATTGTTGAGACTCTAGATTCCAATAATGGTTGACGTGGTCCAACCACTGCCGAAGGTGATCGAGTAGCACCTGTATTCAAGCAGGTCATTCCTGCTTACACAATTCATTGAGAACCTTCTGCAGAAGCCCAGTCTGGACTTTCAATTAGTCTTTTAATCAACAGAATATGAAACACACTCGAATACTTTATTTTTGTTTAAAAAAAGGGAGCTGGACAGCTGCTTTCTTTTTGATGGAGAAGCCAAACCGTTCTTTGAGTTTGGTTGATTTTGAGTTTGGGTTGACTGACACGAGTTCTCAGAGGAGTTTTGAGCTGTCGCTCTTACTACACACTATATCCTAAATGCAAGGTCTGCAATTTTTAATTTTAGTTTCCTTACCTGTAGTGCCTGTGAAACAGTGGGAATGCAGACTCTCCCCCTGTTTGTGAATCGGAGGCCTCCTCTGGTCTTCTAATGTTTTACCCACATTTAATTAACAGGTGTCTTTTTTTAGTTGAGCCACCCCTATAATGTGTTTCTGAGTTATCAGAGGATCTCCCCCAGTACACATACTCATATTTCATCAATTTTCATAATATGTACTTAATTTACATATAATACAGCATCAAGTCCAGTGTCCATAAATAGATTTGAGTATAAAATCTAATGACTCAGGTGGTGTGAAGAGAAAAGCAATGATGTATGTGAGAAGAGACTAATAGCCTTGAGCATTAAAAGTCTCCTGGGTAGTAGGAGCCAGTGTGGGGGTGATTTAGCCCAGAGGGTTAAAAGAGCTTCTACTAAGAATGCCTACTTTGTATAAGGTGGTAGAGACATGGGAATGAAGATGCCATTCACACCTTCAGTTGCAACTGTGTGGAACAAATAAAAATAATGACAACAATTAATTCTTTTAAATGATATGATTTAAAACAGCGGGGCTCATTGAGGCTAATACCGGAAGTCAGAGTGGTCAGAAGAGAAAGAGGATAGCTGAGAAAGTCTGAAGCTTCACCTGGGCCTTGATGACTTGCTGATTTTTTGTATTTAAGTTTTCTTTTAAATTATAAAATATACATAACTTGAAAAGTATCATTTAAATGGCCTCGTCAGTGCCATTAAGTACATTCACAGTGTTCTACAACCATCACCACTGTACATTCCAGAACATTTTTTTTAATTCCAAACAGAAATATTGTACCCATTGAACAGTAACTCTGTTCTTCCCTCCCCCAGCCCTTAGTAACTTTTGTTCCCTGAATTGCCTATTCCAAGTACCTCATATTTATCCTTTTGTGTCTTGCTTATTTCACTTAGCATAATGTTTGCAAAGTTCATTCATGTTGTAGAATATGTCAGAATTTCTTTCCTTTTTATGGCAGAATAATATTCTGGTGTAAATATATATACCTCATTTAGTTTATTCATTCATCTGTTAATAGATACTTGGGTTGTTTCTACCTCTTGGCTATTGTGAATAATGCTGCTTGTAAGCGTGGGTGTATAACATAACACATGTTTGTGTTCCTGCTTTTGATTCTTTTGGGTATGGTTGAATTTTATACTTTTGGAAGAGGTTACAGAGGGTATGGTGGCATTTATCTTCAACTCTTGTTAAAATCTTGGGTTATTGAGGCTTCATAAGTGCCCTTGTCCTCCCTTATTTATGCTCTTTGAGTACAAAGACTGTCTTCTAGGTTCAACACTTAGCAAGGTACCTGGGATAAATATTTGCTGAATAGTTCCTGGAGTTCCTAGCCAGGAGCCATCATTGACTCTAGTAGTTGGTCCCCAGAATGTTGGATTTGCTGTCTTTTTTTTTTCCTTGGCTCATAAATTAACATGTGTTCAGGGGACAGAAAACTGTTAATATCAGCCTTAGCCAAACATAATTAGTGAAGTACATTTTCTAATGCAAAGAATCCTGATGTAGATAAAACCCAATTCAATAAACGTGTTGAGAATTTGCTATGTACCAGACATATTTCAAAATGTGTAGTTTCAGAGCAATTTCAAAGCTCAGTTCGAATACTTGATTGGTATTGAATTTTAAATATAATAAAGGCAGGTATATGTGTATACACATATGTCTTTTAACATTAATCTATTCTTTTTTTTTTTTAATTGTAAGAATATTATAACAACATTCAAGATAGTTTGGAAAAAAGAAAAATAATACCCACAGTCCCACTCTAATATAAGTTCTATTTTCATTTATAATGTGACTTTGAGGGTTGAACTTATAATTTATTTTGAAAATAAAACCCTGAATGCTTCTGATGGTAATGATTTAAAAAATTTATCTTTTAAAACTCTAGTAGTAAAGCATAAACTAATGAACTGAAATTTGGAGGCTCCTTTTTTGTAGGTAGCCACAGTAGTTTTAGTGGGTAATTTAAACCTCCCTTTTCTTAATGCATTCAACAGAATTGACATCTGACCTCCTTTTGAGGATAGGACATCTGTTATAGGGGCTGGATATTTAGGAACCTGTTTCCTTCAATCTTTTATATGTTCAGGGATTGAAGAGAATGTTTTTATGACTACACTAGGGGAAAAAATATAATTTAGAATTCTTACTCTGAGGGCACGAAGACTTTAGAGGAGGTAGAGGGGAGGAAAGATTTAGATGAAGACCACTGTCGAGCATCAGTACAAGCCACATGGTTGCTGGGGTTGGACATGTTGGTGAGATTTTGTGAGGACAGGTGATTGTGACCTGGAGTGGTTTGGGAACAACATCCATGAAGATTGGGTGGGCTTTCTACATGACAATGAGGGGAATTGGTGGAGTAAGTGTGTCCTGGAGACATGGGCAGAAAAATGAGTATACCAAGGAATGAAGAATGTTTGCAGGATCCTTAGCCAACCTTAAGGTGTTTCTTATTGAAGAGGCAGGTTGGGTCTGGAGAGAATAGCTAGAAATGAATCCCATGAAAGTTCTGTACCTGATATCAGGGTGAACAGCTGCTGCTTTTGTTAGTTTTTTGAGGCTAGGAGTGACGTTATTGAAAAGGTGGTGCTTTAGGCTGATGGAGCTTAGGGTTATGAGGAGGGCGGAGTTGGGGGTGGGGTGAGTGGAGGCTGAAGGCATGGACACTTTTTAGGAGACAATGTTATCTCTATGCTAAGTGCTAGTCTGGAGTCCGGCAGCAGAAGTAGAAAGGCAGACAACAGAGTGTGGCAGAGGCTCCATAGGAAAGATTGCTAGGATTTACTACCAAGGAGGGAGAAATCAGGAGTGTTTGGGAAATGATGGAACCATTCACAGCTACAGGGAGTGAGCAAGTCAGGACTGATGGGAGGAGTGATAAAAAGTTCTGTTTTTGAAAATATGTGTCCAATATTTTTATGTGTTTTCTATGTCCCCAAGCACTGTTCTGAGTGCCTTATGTAATGGCCTAATGAAATAGTTGCTGTTATGTCCCTACTTTACAGATGAGGAAACTGAGGCAGAGATGATTAGTTACTGCCTAAGGGTTGCACACTTATTAAAAGGCAGAGCCAGAATGCAAATATAGACACCTTTAAGTCAAGAGTCAAGCTTCCACCTACCATGATTTACTGCTTCTCTATAATAGCTAGCATTTAAAAACTGCCCAGAGCTATGTTAAACTCCTTGCATGTATTTACTGCTTTTGATTCCTGTAAGAACTCTGTGAGATGAGGGTATTTTTATCATAATTTTTTTCAGATGTGGAAACTTGGACACAGAGAGGTCGAATGGCCTGCCCTAAGTCACACAGCTAGGCCTTACCTACATTGGTGTGATAGGTGTCTGGAAGTCAGCAATATTTGTTCTGGATTGCCGTATCTACATATGCCCTTAAGATCCACTTGTGAGAAAATTGAATTGATTGGAATATATTGTAATATAAATTCTTTAAGAATTTTTGGATTGACTTTACTGTCAATGTCACTAATATTCACTTGGAACTACTCCCATTTTAAAGGGGATAAATAATTGAAATAATAGTGTCTCAATTACTGTGTACATTTTCATTGTTTAACATTCTGTATGACTTTGAAAATAATCCCAACCACTTCACGTCCATATTCTAGCTGCTCCATTTAGATGCTGAGCCTACAGGGCACAAATCACCTCATTTATAGCACTTCTCCTGTTGTTGGTACTTAATAACATCTGATGATTATAATTGACTTTATTGTTGTCTTCCATGAATCAAGGCTGCTGAGTGTCGTCTGATCTGGGCTGTGATTTGCGTGACATCATGGAGACACAGTTGATGTCATGGTTGAAAGGTACTCAGATGAAATAAATACTTGTCTGGGTAACAAACTGGAATTGAAACTATACCTGCAGGGAACAATTTCCGCTCTTCTTTAGGCCATATTCATCTGTCCCTCTCCACAGACTCTTCTATCTTCAAATGTCAACAGGTCTCCTAATTTTTTTTTTAACTTTTAACTTTGTTTGACTACAGATCTATTTCTCTGTCATCTCCTGCCATAGCTCTTCATGGAGAGATCGACACTTGCAGCCTTTAACTTTGGAGCAAACAGAAATTCCCACTCAACAGAAATTGTACTCTTGGATTTCCTGTGGTCTCTTTCTAAGCAAATTTGAAGACTTGTTCATTCCCTTTGATCTTGTTCAGCATCTGCCCTAGGACCCACCCACCTTCTCTTTGAAACTCTGATCTGCTGCCTTTCTGGTATCTTTAGCCTAGCCGGTCCCCTTCCTTTGTAGTGGTCTTTTTTTTCCCCTTTTCTTTTTTTAAGTCTCTCTTGACTCGTTCCTATGCCCTTTTAGCTGGAAGAACTCTCCAAGATTGATACTCAGTGTGTTCCTCTTTTTCCCAAAAACCCTTCCCCTTGATTATCTGGTCTCAGTCTTTTAACTTCACACATTATTGCTCTGCCTCCACTATCTGAAGTTCGGGTTGCAGGTGAGAAGCCCATCTACTTTCCTGTCCCAGTCCCTTTCTGACCATGTCTCCATCCCCACCTTTGCCTCTCCCCTCCCCAGCCAGCCTGAACTTGCAGAGAGTTTCCTCGTATACTTGCCTCTTGCTGCCTTTGCCTCCCTCCAGCCCCTTTTTTCACCTGGCCTAAAGGCTTTTACTCCTCCTTCAGCTCTGGTTAGTTCTTTTCTCCACATAGAGAATGTTTGTAGAGGGGGCACACATCCTTTGCACATGAGCCATTTCCTTCATGAACCTGAAGAAGTGATTGAAAGTCCCTTAGGGAATTCTGTTCTCCTCTTGTCCCAGCCCACCTCACCAAGGGACCTTTTATTCTCTGTCCTTCACCAAGGTCATCCATGAGTCAACCTTTTGTATTTTTGATTATGCTATTACCTATAATCATTAACATATTCTTCTTCTGACAATATATTACATCTTTCTATTTAGTCTCAAATCCTTACTATGGGTTCTTTATTGCTTTTGCCTCTCTGAGGACCAGAGCTTTTCACTGATCTCCTTGAATCTAGCTGATCTCTGGTATCTTCCTGTGCATGTCTCTCTTCTACTGAAAAACCTGTGGTGACTTCTACATGGTCTCTATTGTATATTTCAGATATTTATACCAGATGTTCAGGGCTCTGGATGATCTTGTTCCATCCTGCTTAGCCTGTTTAATCTTACTTCTCATGGTCTCCACAAGGAACCCTATTTCCATCCAGGTTGATTTCTTTATAGCTCCAAATGCCTTGTGTACCAGCTCTTTTCTCATTCTGTCTTCTCTTCTACCTTTTCTGATACTATCAAGGTCCAGGCCATTTCTTACTTTTTCTTCAGCTCAAACCTAAATCTTGTAGCTATGTTTCACTTATTCTGACACTTGAGCAATGCGTTCCTGAAGCTCTGGAGTCAGGCCATGTATAAGGACCCTAGCACCTTGGATGATGCTTTTGCAGACCATAAGATCATAATTAATGAATGAGTGTTTGCATTCATGCAACAGATGCATGAGTGAATGAATTGGCTGTTGTGAATTTTCTAAGGTTCACATTTCATTTTCAGAGCCTGAAATTTGCATCTTTAATCTAGTTTTCTACCTAGGAAAACTTTCTAGACATTAGGTTGATCAGGCTGCAACCCAGCATATATCATGAAATATCTCGTGACCTGATCTTTAAAATGGGATTTTCATTTTCTGCCTTATTGTTTTGAACTCCTAAATAGTTCTTTTGATGAATATCACTGTATTGGAGAACTGCATAGAAATAACTGAATTCACAAAGCTTTAAGAAAAAGCCAACCTATGTCATAGTCATGTACATTTTGCCAAAAGAGTGACAGACCAATAGTTTTTTTAGTGTGAGGTTTTGTTTTTGTTGTTTCTAAGTTGGGTGTCAGCATGTCAGTACCATTGTAATGGCCCATATTCAGAAAGGAAACTTGACCTAGCTGTATAACTCAGAGAAGGCCATGGCATCCAGCAAGTCTTGGCTTGTACACCAAGGATTAATAAAGGGTTGCAGAAAATAACTTAATTTTATAGATGAACTTAAGAAACTTTAAACAGAACACTTTCTAACTATAAATAACAGGGCAGCTTTGTCCTATTTTTATTGTAGAGTACACAGAAGATGGAAATCAATATTGGAAGAAATGCTTTATTTTGCCAAGGAAAAAGATCCTACTCAACACGATTCTCATTTTTCTTGGCAGGCTCTTCTCAACCATCTGTGAGTCCAGGAGAACTATCTCTACCATCCATCCATCCAGCAGAATCAGAGTTAAGAGTCAGTGTTGGTGATGAGATTAGGTTGTTATGCACTGATCCAGGATTTGTCAAATGGACTTTTGAGACCTTGGGTCAATTGAGTGAGAAAATGCACAATGAATGGGTCATGGAGAAAGCAGAGGCCACCAATACAGGCAATTACACATGCACCAATAAAGACGGCTTAAGCAGTTCCATTTATGTGTTTGTTAGAGGTAAGTTCAGCTTTCTTTGATGCTGTGCTTTAGAGATCTTAATATCTTGTTCTTAATTATGGGTTACATATAGATGACTAAGCCATAGGTAAAATATTACTGACGGGGTCTAGAAAGCCTAAAATAAATTTTTCTTTGTTAGTTTCTCCATCTTTTAATACATTTTGGCTTTGGGTATAACTCCAGCTGAAGGTCTGCAAGGCTGTGACACTGTTCCTAATGAGATTACAATATGGTTAGCCCATTTGTCCTGCTGCTCTGAGTAAACTCTGAGAATAAATTAGGTCCTTTGGGAAGGCTGCATTTTAATGCCTTGAGATCTCAGATATTCCCATTTAGTAAAAATGCTTCAGGGAACTAAAGGTCTCTGAAGGCCTAAACAGACCAACACTTCAAAAGAATTGACCCACTTTTAAGGAGTAAACTCAGAAAAATAACTCAGTCAGCAAAGTAGCCTTGTCTTTCCTGGGTTCTTTATAGATGTCAGTTGATTCATTCAAAAAATTGTGACCTCTTAAAAACAAAAGAAAAACATGATAGTTGGATTTCTATACTTCATTTCCGGTGTTCAATTCATCGATGCATCTGCATTTGTGCTTTTAATATTTTTCTCTAGAGGAGGTTTGCTGGGGTGGGGTGGGGGGAATCGGGGAGGAGTACCTTTTTGTTGATGTAAAAACTGAAGTACTTGAAGCTTAAGAGAATCAGCCAGGTTATAGGAGGCGAAGTAGAGGCCTAGTTCTCGTCCTGGGTTTGTGTCTTGACTGGGGCTGTCATCAAAACAAGCATGAGTAGGATGCTTTGTCCATGGTATTGTGGAATAATAATGAGTAAATTTATCCCACATTGTAGATCTGAGCAACCTCAAGAGTCTTAGTTCCTCATTGCAACATTTGGTTAAGATTACCTGCTCTGTCTTGTTTACATAATTGTTATTTGGGAGATAGAATTGTGTAAAGTCTAGCTCTATTAAAGGTTAGTAAAGTTGACTCACCTTTGCTATAAAGGTTACCATGAAATTGACTGCCTCTCCTTAGTTTATCTGTTGTCCTTTCTTAGGTGGGTAGCTGAAAAGACATACACTTTGATAGGCCACAGCTTAGCCTCTGGGTATGGTTTCATAATTGTTGAGCCAGACTGTGTGCTATTCTTTGACATTCAGAGGTATACTGTAATTTCCCAATGGTAATAAGAATCATTCTGTTTATTAACAGGATAGGTAGACACCTGACTAAATGGGGAAAACTGCTGAATTAGTCAAATCAGTCTCACAGGGCTCACGGATTTTCTTTATAGAGGAAGTCATCCTCAATAACTTAAAACTATACTTAATTATTTATTTAACATGTTTGGATACTTACATAATCTATGTTATAGCAATGAAGGAAGTCAGGGATTATCGTAGGAGCTAGACTCAAGCGACTGAGAAAGAATAGATGGAAAAATAACCACCTCTGGACTTGGAACATAGTTTGCCCATTGTAAAGTAATTTATTCGCAGAATAAATGTTAGGCTGGGAAGTGCATAATTCATTTTGGAAAACTATTTCAAAATTGGTCACAATTAAATAATAAGAAGTATATTTTAATTTTATTAAATTGATTTTTATGGAACACCAAATTTCCAGCTGGAAAGGACAATCAAAAAGCAAATTTTAGATGTAATCTGTTGTCTCAACAGTATATCTATATTATCTTTACACAGCAGAGGGTAACAGCATATTGTGAATACAGAAGGAGGTTTGTCTATGTTTACACAGGGTCCCAGTCTGCCCGAGGCTTTCCCAGTCCACACCTGGTGTCCCGGCATAATTATTAATAATACCCCCTTTCACTCAACAAAGGTCCTAGTTTAGATGATAAATTATTTGCCACAGCATTCCTGAAACTTATAAATTCCCCTTGTGGATTTGAAATTAATTGATTTCCAGAAGTTATATTTAAACATAACTTTCAAGGAATTCAAATAGAGTGAGGCCCACATGTTATTTATACTGGGTGGCCTGTCGATAGTTTTCTAGATTCTCTTCAGAAGCTGAAAGATCCTGGAGATTGAGAACTCTGGAAAGGGCCCACACATAGGGTTTAGGGGAAGAACACCTTTCCCTGACCTTAACAGGTATCATCAGGTGGATTATTCTTGACCCATGCTTCTTGAAGTATTACCTGTCGCAGAAAAGGAGTAATGGTTGTAATAAAATATTCTCAAAGTTTTAAGAGCTCAAATTGTGGTAGCATTCAGACCTGGATTTAAATTCTGTGCATTCATTTCTGGGCCATGTCACTTTAGGAGAGTCACTTTGTTGAGACTTCAACTTCTTCATCTATAAAATGGGGATAATGATAGTGCACCTCACATAGGGATGGTTTGAGAAGCAAATGAAATAAAGTGTGTAATGGTCCAAGCTTAGTGCCTGACACATGAAAAGTGTTCAATAAACATTAAACGTTAACTCTTTCTTATATTATTTGGATAAATTCTTATAGTACTATTTGGATAAATTCTACTTTTGCCTGCAAAGAAAAAAAGTCAGTAGCCATTTGAGCTTCTAGGAATTGTTATGAAAGGTAACATTTTTGAACTTTTAAAAATGTTTTCGTGCCTGTGACCAGCCATTTAAACTACTGATTTTTAATATCCTATAGATCCTGCAAAGCTTTTCCTAATTGAGCTTCCCTTGTATGGGAAAGAAGGCAATGATACACTGGTTCGCTGTCCTCTGACTGACCCAGAAGTGACCAATTACTCCCTCATGGGATGCGAGGGGAAACCTCTTCCCAAGGACTTGACATTTGTTGCTGATCCCAAGGCTGGCATCACAATCAGAAACGTGAAGCGCGAGTATCATCGGCTCTGCTTGCACTGCTCTGCGGACAAGAAGGGCAAGTCAGTGCTGTCGAAGAAATTCTCTCTGAAAGTGAGGGCAGGTACAGGCCCTTTCTTACTTTCTTCTGGGAGTCAGAGCATTCCTTGATCTGAAGACAACTTATCTTTGCTCTAGTCCACCTTAGGCAGCTGGCTCTTTAATTCCCCACCTTCAAAATAATGTCAGCTGCTTGTGAATTCTTTATTTCACAGTCCCAAACCCATGGGACCAGTCCACATCTGCCTCCAGCTGGATGTGTCTACCTTAGATTGTCATTTTGCTGAGACTGGGGACAGTCGTTAAACCTACTGGCTCCAGTACACTCCAAAGTTTCATAATTGCACAAAGTGTTCCTTCCCAGAGAAACCCATTGGGAAGCTTTAGTTACACTATTTGAAAAGTTTAGCATGTAGATTATTTTTGCCTTGATTTATTATTGATACATGAGTCGACTTTCTCCTTAGTTATTTTAATGCACCAACTGATTGTGGACCTTATTTTTATTGTGGCATTATGTAGGCTGTTTTAGTAGCAGGAGGATATCTAGATTTTCTATCTCAGAGATCATCTCATTCGATTCCAACTGGCATTCAGCTATTGAATAGTTTTTATTAAGACTTTTGAAAAAGTATGCTCTTCGGAATTAAGGAAAATTTGATTATTTAAGACCTGGGATTTTCAGAAACAAGCAAGATCTATTTTTAAAGTGCTTAGGAAAGATACCTGTTTGGTTACAAGAATATAATTAGTTGTAGGCCACGTCCTCATGAAACCATCCAGGTTGTGTGAGGTAAAGATTAAAACCACTTCACGATGCCGGAGATTCTACCTGTTTCGAAATAGCATTTTCCAGGAGCATTATAATCTCAAAGTGGACATTCCTATCTTTTTCACTCAGTATTAGTGAATTTACTTGAAAGGATGCGTGATTTAATTGCTGATGTCTTCAGATATGCAGGTAATACAGATCGGTTAGTACCGTACTTCATGTTTTGCTTAAAAGAAGACAAAGTAAGCTGTGCATATTTGGGGAAAAATGATAAGTTAAAATGTCATGTATATTAGAACAAATTATTTGAGGGTCACGTTTCTTTTTATTTTAGCTATCAGAGCTGTACCAGTTGTGTCTGTGTCCAAAGCAAGCTATCTTCTTAGGGAAGGGGAAGAATTTACAGTGATGTGCTTGATAAAAGATGTGTCTAGTTCTGTGGACTCAATGTGGTTAAAGGAAAACAGCCAGGTGAGTGAATCGTTTCCTTCATTTTTCTCAATATGTTATTCTCTCTATGTGGGAGATTTTCACATTTTTTTAAAAGTCTATTAATTGTCTTGGGAGGATGGCTCAGCTGGTGCGTCCATCTGAGGTAGAACTGTCTGGGAGCGTGTCGAGATGCATATTTTCATAATGCCATATGTAGATGTGCACACTCATTATTGGTAACAAGTAAATGTCATTTTGTACATTTATTTTTGGAAAATCGAAGAGAGGACTTCAGACTCAAGTTATTACTTCATGATGTTTCTTTGAATGACTAGTAGGAAAATTAAAAAAACTAATAACAAATACCTTGTTTTTTTTTTCATTATCAATACTATTCAGCCCAGATTATTTAAAATAATGGAAAGAGTTGCCAGTTTTTTTCCTTCCATATTTAAAAAGAAAAAATGTTCTCAGATATTAACCAGGAAGCTCTTCCCGCCCCGACCAAGTGGCCTGTCCATTTGAGAAATGGGTTACTTTTTGGGATCTGACTTTTTTTTCCATTGAGGCTGGTTACCTGAGATCAAGTTGCTAATAGTTTTTTACTTGTTTTAGTTGCTATTAATTAAATGATTATCTTTAATCTAAAACATTTGGAGATGTTTAGTTTCGTATTCATTTAACAAATGCATTTTGAATGTCTGCCATATGTCAGATTACTGTGTTAGGCATATCTTAAAATTAAATAAATTTCACCAGTTATGTTTGAAGTTTTCATTTTTCTCTAAATTCTCAATATGGATAAAAGAAATACTCATATTAATAAATACTCATATTAATAACAGGGACTTTTAAATGTCTAATTTCCATGATATTCTGCTTTAAAATTTCTATTGACTGATTTTTCAATAATTTTTGTAGGCTATCTAGTTAATTAGCTATTGTGGTGGTTTTTCTTCAGTATACATGTATGCATTACATTGGAAAAAAGAAATGTGATATTTTTCTCCTCCTCATTCTCTTCTTCCTTCTCATGCCTTATATTCAACAATGGCAATTTCATGCCTGTTTAAAAAGCCTTTGCTAAACAAGTAACCGTGGTCATTAGCATAATGCAAAGCATTATGATGCTATTTATATAGACCTGTGATGGATGATACCTTGCTAAGTGAAGCCTGCAATTGACTGACTAGGAGAATGGATTATCCTCTTGACTTGTTCTTGCAAACCAATGGCTCAGAGAAACAAGTTTTAGTTTCCATAGTCATATAACTTAATAAAGAACAATAGCTTATGTATGGATTTTTGACTAAATTTAAGGAATACAAGCCTATGTTAATTGGCTTTCTATAACCCTTGATTTCAGATGAGAGAACAGGTTAGATTGTGTGTGTATTTGAGCCTCTGTATAACTTGAAAATTAGCCTTTTTGAGATGAGAAATTAAATTGCTCCAGGCAGTTCTGTTCTGAACCATTTTTCCCAAGAGCCCTGCATGCCATTCCCAATTAATCCACTGGCGTTGGTAGATAAGCCTTCAGTGTTGGGAGCCCTTTGGGGAAATCCCAATGTGTACCTCCAAGGGTTAAGGAAAACCAAATCACGTGCAAACAATATGTAGTGTGTGACTTGCAGATGGGGCTTATGGCTCTATGCCAAGGTTCATCCATGAATCTTTTATTGATAGCCTTTGGCTTAATTTGGAATACTTAGCACTGTTAGCACTATCACATTATTTTAAAAATCTGTAGTATTCGATCCTGACCATTTAGAATAAGTTAGACTCACAATAAAATTTAGTATAAACTCACTGTTTTAGAGTTTTTGCAATTGTTTGTTTTAAAAATGAAGAGAATCTTGTAGTGTATTCCACATTTGTGAATCTTGGTTAGCTGTTCTTATGCTCGTAAATCCTCATATTTTTACTTGCTTTTGATTGTGGTCTTTGACAGTATCTTAAATTATGGTCTTTGGGTTTAGGTGTTGATATTGACCAAGCTATTTACGACAAGCTATTTCTTCCGGCACTGACATGTTCACCTCCCTATGGTAGGCTCTTAGGGTCTTATAAGAACTGGAAAGAAGATAACTTAAATCTAGAATTTGGTATGTTATCTGTCCATTGTCATTCTGCAGAGGAGAAGTCTGTGACATGATGGAAGGGCTAGAGAAAGTGTCACTTCACCATGCTATTGCATCTTCTTAACAGCAAAATGGCAGATTTCTGTCAGTTATTAGAAAAATCTCTTAGAAGGGAGTATCTTTAAATCTATACAGTGCTCTTAACTTCAGAGGCCTTTAAAGATCTTTGTTCCCTCATCCCCTTTTAAAAACAAAAGACTGGTGATGTGTCTTTGACTTACCCAAGATCTCACAATTAGTTGACAAAAAACAGGTTTCTCTTCTTTTGATTTCTAAATATTCAACTTTGGTAGCACCTTGTTTGTGCGCTTATTTTAATGTAAAAAATTTTCTAAAAATATAATGAGAAATGTACAATGGAACTATATTGTGAGCCTCCTGTGTAATTTCAAATTTTCTAGGAGGCACATGACAGAGTAAAAAAAGTAAAGTTTATTTTCATGATATAATATCCCACTATATCAAAAGTATTATTTTATCATGTAATTAACATAAAAATTTTAAGGGGATATTTTACATTATTTTTCCATATTAAGTCTTAAAATTTGGGACTATTTTATATTTTTAACAATTCAATTTGATGTTTTGCATTTAAGTGCTCATCATATGTGGCTAGTCCTTATAAATACCATACTGCCCAATTTATTTTTTTATTTTTTTCTCTGCCCAATGCATATGTATTATCTCATGGTTGCAGTTTTAAGTAACACTCAATTTATGTTTTTAAAGTATATAAACATTTTCTTGTTTTCACATGCGTAATTTTGTTGTCTGATACACATTTAGGTCATCTCCAAGTTTTCACCGCAGTAAGCATATTAGAGCTTTTGTTTTTTATTGAGCTTTTTCCCTTGAGATAAACTCGCTGGACTCTATCAAGAGTATGAACACACTGCCAGGTTGCTTTTCCAGCAGGGTTGTTCTGATTTACTGTACTGTCAGATTGGGCTAACACTAACAGGTTCACCACGGCCCGGCCAGCGAATCACCCTTGATCCCGGTCCATGTCAACATAAGCTCCTGTCTACTTTCTTTTTTTTTAGTTGGCTGTTTTCTCCATAGTAATAGAATGTGTCACAATTTAGAAAATTTGGAAGATGCAAAAAGCTGTAAGCTACTTCTTTTAATATTTTCAGAGAGTGGCTGTAGTTTATATTATTGTTTATTTCCATGTAAGAAATCTTTCCACATCTTGTCTACAGACAAATAATAAGAGTGGAATGGTGATATCTTGAGGGTAAATTCACAATTTTTTCTCTTCAGCTCATGCTTAAATAATTTGGTGCTTGGTTTTATATGTATTATATATCTTGGAACTTCTATTAAGAGTTGCCAAACTTTTTCTGGGTAAATAAAAACTGTAGGATGAATTTTCAGGTTAGTTTGTAGACACCGTGATTCTCTTTTTATTTATGAAAATAATGCACATTAATGAAATAGAACATGGTCATTATTAGCAATATGTTTCAATCACTGGGATATAGAGTAGAAAAAATATATAACAAAATACCAATATGACATAAATATGCTGGTTTATTGTAAAATATCAGTATTCTGTAGTATTTCTTATACATGGACTTTTAAAATTTGGCACCGTTAAAAAATATTTAGCACTGTGAATAATTTGGAATTATGTATGCTATGGTTATTAAGAAATGAATTTTCATGTTTTTTTCTAATCAATAATGACTATCTTTCAATATAATCCTATAATATGAAGTGTTCCAATGACAGACTTATCATGATGCTTTATTATTCTTAAGTAGTGTATAATGAATGCTAATATGCAGAAGCTAATTGCTGCTATTTTTAATTTATGTAGGAAACATCCTGAATATAAAGTTTATGGTAATCTTTTTTTTTTTTCTCTCCTTCTGAAACCAGCCAACTAAAGCACAGGTAAAGAGGAATAGCTGGCATCAGGGTGACTTCAATTTCCTACGTCAAGAGAGGTTGACTATCAGCTCAGCAAAAGTTAATGATTCTGGAGTATTCATGTGTTATGCCAATAATACTTTTGGATCAGCAAATGTCACAACAACCTTGGACGTAGTAGGTAAATATCTCTATAGGAGTTATTAATTACTGGCAGTAGTGAAAGAAGGAATTACTATATAGTTTACTTTTTACATAAACAGAATGTTGAACAGAATCTTTGAAATTTTTATCATGACTGACTGACTGACTGAGTAAATGAATGAATGAATGAATGAATGAATGAATAAAATGATCATTGTAGCCTCTTCTAACTAGAGCACAAAAACAAATTCTACCAGTTTAATAGAGAGAAGTGGAAAGTTGTAATTGAAATTATTCAAACCTTTCATATTCTGTTTTACTCACCCTCCCTTCTCCACAAAACATAAAATATAAGTTGAGCTTTTTCAAAAATTCTAGTTCTTGCTGAATGACTTGAATTTGGAAAGGGATATAGAATTTCTCTCTTGAGGAGCTTGAATGTTTAGAACCTAAAGTATTTCTCTGAATCTTTAGGTGGGGCTCCTCAGCCTTTTGGTGTATTGTTTTACCACTCATGTTTCTAGATGAGTAGCAGGAAGGGGTGAATTGGGCTTCTCCTCCTCACCCCGCCTTCAACCTTTACTCCAACCTTATAGGCTGTAGGATGAACATTCAGGAAGGAGATCCATAGAGCCATGGGTCACTCGTTCTGCAGTTTACAGCATAAACTGGAACATGGTAACCTGTGCCCTTTACCCCATCATATCTGGTATATACACTGGTTTAGCCTTTTCTTCCCTACTCTAGAAATTTCCCTAAGTATTTGTTTTCTAAGCATCTACTTAAAGAGTGTAGTGAAATATTTGATGCTTTTGATTTGCGGAAAATAATAATGATTTTAAATTACTTCATTTATACTTTTTTTTTGTCTTTTGAGTATTGTTTGAATTTAATTTCTTTTCTTGTCTTTTTAATGCAACCCTATTCCTAATGCTTGACTTTGATTAAGTGCTTGTAGGGCAGAGAAATTCTTCATCATGAGCAATAATAAAATGATGCCATATTTGTTTTCATTTCTCTCCTTTCCCCCATATTTCTTTAATAATTTATGTGGCAGAGTTAGAGGTCTGTGATTTATTTTACAATAATCTCATATAATTTTGATATTTCTGCCCATGTTGTAGTGGAAAGTATTTTACCAGACTAAACATGAAAAATACACTTTACTTGCAGGTACAGAGTTAGCACAGAGAAATAGTACTCCTATGTCCCTAAACGTGATTGTGAACCATTTATTAATTTGAGAAAAAGGCTATGCTTTTAAAATATTAAACTCCATAAGTGCTAATTTGCTAAGTTGATTAGGGATCATGTTGATATATCAGCTTCAGCTCCAGAAAGCAATTAGTAAGGATGTTTTGAGCATATCGTTGTATGTAATCAGATTTTTAAAATCCATTCATCAATTTCCAAGAATATAACTGTATAACTGGCAAGACTTGTGGCTGAGAAACCTGAATCTGGTTTTGGATTGTTTTGAGAATGGATTGGGATGGAACAAGAACAGGAAGATACACAGAGAAAAGTGATTTCTTTAGGGGCTGGGAGTAGGATTTGGATATGTTGAGGAGTAATAGAACAGGACTTTAGGATGACCTCGACTTGGTTTTGAGTTGGGGCTCTGCCACTTAACTTGTGAATGCACCCTACTTTAATTCTGCCTGCATTTTCTCTTCTGAGAAACAAAACCTCAATCTCTCAAGATGGTGGAAAGGAGAAAAGTCAGATTTTATAGAAGTACCTGGCATAGTGTTTGTACTTGATTAAATGTGAATGCACCACCAATTTCTTAATGCAGAAGTATTTGAAAAAAATCAACTTTATGGTATAACAACCCAGATGGAGTTCTTTGATTCTAATAATTCTTATACCTCATAAATTTGAAGCTCTGTTCCACTATAGGACATAAAACTATATTGAGCAAACTAGACTGTAGAAAGCTCGGGGAACTTAAAACAAGTATTTTATACATGATGATTGTGAGAGAAATGATTCCATGAAATATTTTGCATTGTGTGGTTAGAATTTACAACCTTGAGAACCTGCAAATTTAATGTAGCATTCAGATGAAACATTTGTTCCCTCAAAATAACCCAAATTAGCTTAAGGAATGATGGGTATTTATGATTCAGGTATTAGAACAGGTGGCGGTTTCCCTACCCAATTTTCATTTGGATGATTTTCCATTCTCGCCTGAAAAACCCCTTTTCAATTGGTACAAAAGACAGATGGAGTCCATTTTCTATTCTGAATCTAGAGGAAACAAAGGTCAGTAAATATTATCTTGACGACGTCATGTGGGGCTTTGATATATTTAACCAAATAACACTAAAGACAATGAATGATCATTTTAAATTTCATAATCTTTAAATTAGAAAAAATAGAACAATAAAATTAAAACTTATTCATAATCCTATTATCTCTCTCTTCCCCCTCTTGATTGATCTCTCTCTCTTTTTCTAATCGAAAGGATATAGAGACTCTAGGGTATGCTATAGTAAGAAGAGGTCAGCTTTGGCTTCTCATAGACCTGTGTTAAAACCTAGGCTCTGCCATTGGGTAGCTAGTTGTATGGCCTTCCAGGATTTAATTGTTTTAATCTATAAATTAGGTGTTATAAGCTTTCTCTTTCAGTATTTTTAGATTAAATATGTCACAATTATTAAATGAAATATATGCTAAAGTACTTAGGGCACTTCTTGGCACATAGTAAATATTCCGTAAATGGAAGCTATAAAAGTAATATTGGCAATTATAATGTTCTTTTTCAATATCTTTTTATATTATATGATCATTTAAGGGCTACTTTATTTAACTGGTTTCTTATTTTTAAAATTGTTATCACTAGTGTAGATAGCATCTCTTTTATATGTAGCTATCTACCTTACTAAGAAGAGTTCTCAAATGGTTAAATTGAATAATAATTTTGAAAAATCTACATTACTAGATGCTTTCTAAGAGTTGTGCCAATTTACAGGATGTCATTCAGTGTGCCACTCTTACCACACTTTATTGAGTTTATTTCAGATTACTTTTGCTATCATTTTTCCATAGGATGGATATACTTTATTTTTGAAAGAGCTTTATTGAAGTTATGCTATTTTTAATAAGTGAAAAGTGATCTCTTATTTTAATTACTAGTGTAAATATTTTTCTTCTATATTTTTATGTCTTTTCCTATTAATTAATTTTGCTATATAGACATTTAAAAATGTTTATTCACATTTGTCTTTTTGACATTCTTCTTCTGTTGCTTCTAAAAAGCCTAGAAAACTGCATCCTCTGTAGAAGTTTGATAGAAATCAGTTCTGTTTAGTTAAAAATATGGTTTGATTCTTAAAATGCTGTTCTTGATTCATCTCTGTAAATAATATAATGAGGAGACCTAAGTTTATTTTTCTTCAAGTACTAAAAGACATTCTTTTTAACATTTTTATGGCTTTCTTTTCTAGATTTATGACAAATAAATATACACTTATCAAATATACACTTAATACTGAGTCTGGGTATGGGCTAAGTATTTAACCTGATAAACATCAAGACTAGTACTTCTAGAAAACTTATAAGATAGTGACAGATTTTTAAGAGAGTTGTTTGAGAGACAGAGATGGGAGAATAAACATTTCAAGTGTGTGTCATCTCTTTATGACAGTGATTCTACCAGAGCAAATAAAATGTCAAATGACTAGTTTAAATTCTTACTTGTTATTACCAATTCATACTAGAAATCAATCTGTTATCTTTGTAATCTAAAGAAGTTTTATTTTTCTTTGGTAGTTGTGGATAATGGGTTCTTTCTGCTTTATTCTGTTATGATTAGATAAAGGATTCATTAATATCTTCCCTGTGGCAAATACTACAATATTTGTAAATGATGGAGCTAATGTAGATCTGGTTGTTGAATATGAGGCATACCCGAAACCTGAACACCTACAGTGGATTTATATGAACAAAACCTTCACTGATAAGTGGGAGAGTTATCCCAAGTCTGAGAATGAAAGTAATATCAGGTAAGAACAAGGCCTTGCTCTGGAGATTATACATTTTTCCTCTCTTGTACTTGGCTTACCAGATCCTCCTTCTGTGACTCATAAATGTATGAGAGGACACCTGGAATGGAAGGAAGTCTGGGACTGCTTCCTGAGTCTTCATCCCATCATTTCATTGTGCTGTGTATTTAGGGCACACAAAAAAAATCCATGCCTCAGTTTTCTCTTTTATAAAACGGAGGTTAGTTTTTTCTCAGAGTTCTGAAGTTACTCCAAAGCAGTGACTGGCACGTACTAGGGACACATTAAATAATTCTCTTCAGATAATTTATTTATTTTTCAATTTCAATTAACATACAGTAGTACATTAGTTTCAGGTGTACAACACAGTGAACAGACATTCAAATAACCTATGAAATGATCACCTCGATAAATCTGGTACCCGTCTGACACTGTACATAGTTATTTTTAAACACTTTTTTAAAAACTAAACTAAATCATTAAGTAGCTTTGTGTCAGGCCGTGAACATGAGCTCTTTTACGTAAGACCTCTCATTTCATCCTCGAAACATAACAAAAATTAATAGTAATAAATAATAACTTTATGTAAGCCGTGTGTACTTTATTTTGCCTTGCGCTGTTCCAAGTACATTTTGTATATTAACTCAATAATTTTAGCCTTCACAAAACTTATGAGTGGGCGCTCTTATTTCCCCATTTCTATAGAAGATAAAACTGAGTTAAGTAATTTGACCCAGATCCAATGGCCAATAAGAGGTAAGTGCTTAGATAGAGTTTGTATATTTTTCCAGTCAGGAGCTGTTGGCTGTTGTAAGACTGTGGATGAGAGATGATAGTGATCTGGGCCAAGGTCTAAGGGTCAGAGGGACGAGGAAGGATTTGAGGAGGCTACCCCCTTACCAAGACTTGGTTACTGAGGGGGAAGAAGAGAGAGGGAAGAGCTGAAGATGCCCCTTAGGGTTTTGGGTCCATCAGCCAGTTAGGGTGGTGAGAGACAATACCATTCAAGGAGAAGAGGTGGGTAAAGGTTTAGGACTTGTTGAATTTGAGGTTGACCTTGGCGTCTCAATAGGAGATGTTCAAGGGGGAAGGAAGTATCCTAGGTCAGGTTCCCTAGAAGCAGAGCCTGAGGCAGGGGTTCTCAGATAAGGGCTTTATTACAGCAGAAAGAGACCTGCCAGAGGCAGGGAGCAGGCTTGGGAGGGAAAGAGGAAAGAAAGGAAGTGGGCGAAGTGAAGCTGAGGTGTAGTCTGATCCCAGTGGTACTCTGGATCTGGGCCTTTTTCCCTCCCATGGTCAGTCACTCATTGGCTGTAGACCCGGCATGTAGTCAGCTTCTAAGTGGGTCTAAGTGCTCAAGGACAAGATGTGGGAGAAGGTTGCAGGTATGAGTTGTTATTAGCTGCATCCTCTGCATGGAGGCATTGCGGCATGGAACTAGCTCTGTAGAGGAGGCACAGACGAAAAAATCTGGACCTGAGGTAAAAATATGAAAGTATGAACAAACAGCAAGTATTTGAGTATAAGAGTGGATTGCCCAGGGAGAGTGTACAGTGTGAGAGGAGTTGACACATCACTGCATATGTCCAGTTGGTTGTGTACCTCCTGTGGGTCGAGGGCTGCCCAGGATATGCCATCTACACTGGAGCCCATGTTATTAACTCCCCTAACAGTCCTACATGCTCAGTCCACACAACCATATGTAGCAGCCCTGCAGTAAAACAGAATCTTGAACAGCAAATACTGCAAAGGACACTCAGAAGTAGTGGGGTAGGAGGAAATCCCGGAGATGGTGGTGTTGCTTGCAAGAAGGAAGGTGGGGGCAACAGTACTGACCTGCTGCGAGGGCCCTGCAGTGTCTGCATGGAGACAGCCTGCCAGTCTGGGGTTTTTCCAGGCCAATGTCAGAGCAAAGGTGGGCAGGCAAGTTCAGGACACTGGTGAGAAGGTGTCCTTAAGGACAGCACAGGAGGAGGGAGAGGCTACAGTCTCTGGGAAATGGCCTTTATGCCAAGAAAGTCTTTTCCCACTCAGTATTCTCACATGACAGGCATTTATCCCAAATTAATTATATGTGTGTATATTTGTGTTTGTTAATGTGGATCTTGATAATACTGAGTTAAGTGAGCTGTATTTTCTCTAAATACATGTTTCCAGATAGAAACTGTGAAAAAGACATGCACTGGAGGCAGGCCTTCTACAGGTGATTAATTTATTGCCATATCTTTGTAGATATATAACTGAACTTCACCTAACCAGATTGAAAGGGACGGAAGGAGGCACTTACACATTTCTAGTGTCTAATTCTGATGTTGATTCTTCTGTGACATTTACCGTTTATGTGAACAGTGAGTAAAACTAATGGTTCCTTATTTTATTTTTTTATTATTTTAAATTGTGGCTCATGTTTGTACCAGTTGCAAAACTGAGCTCATTGTGTACTATGCAAATAATGTTTCATGATAATTTTGACCTTAACAAAGACCCCGTGGTTTGTGGTTGGAAGAATGTGTACAGAAACCAATTCCTTGTCCTACATTTCACTGACCAAGGGACCTCGTAGATGTTGGTCAAATTCTGGGTGCTGCCTTTGAATTTAAAAATAACAGTTCTTTGAGAGAAAATGTATTATTATTCATTGTGGAAATGGGGAGCCAGAGATTGAATAGGAACTGGATTATGGTGTTAGGTGGAAAAGAGGTGCTGTCAAGCCCTGACATGATTTCTTTTTTATAATGCTCACCAACTGGGATTTTTGCCAAGTGCAGGGCTTCTTCCTGGCTCTCCTCTGGAGCTTATCTACACTTCCAAGGAAAGGACACAGGTACCTGCCACACCATACCACACCACACCAGCCAGGACACTGGAGGACAGGAGGCTTCCAAAGATGGAATTCCAAAGACTGGCCTCCAAAACGGCCATCAGAATTAGGCATCCTGGGATTGGAGGGTGATGAGGAGACAACCTGCAACATTCCCTAGAGAACAACTCAGTAACTGCTGAGCACTTCGTGCGCATTGGGCTGTAGGGTGGGAGCCTATTTCTCATCCTCAAGGAGCTTACTTTCTGTATAAAGTGACTTTACATTGTTATCTCACTGATGCTATGGCTCAGTGGAATGGGGACGGGGTAGCAGGATCCATGTACAAATGAAGACAAGAAACAGCTACTGAGTGATACATGAGATATTTCTGATTGCTGATCTGGAGTCTTTTGGACTATACCAGCATTTTCAAAATCGTGATTCCCAAACAAGATATGTGTTTAGATAAAGAGGTTCACATCTGCGCAGTTACACACTTCTTCTCAGGACCCTTAGTGTGCTGATGTGTATTATGCCTTCCCAGGAGGGAGCTGTGGGATGGTGGGTATATCCAAAACTTGTTTGACCACAGAACTCTCCTTTTCCAAGGGAATCACATTAATTAATATCTCTGTTCCTTGGAACAGTTTTGATTATGTGATATCTCATTAGCCTGAAATTCAAATATCTCTAGATTAATTCAGATGTTAATCAGAGGAGCTTAGTATTACACGTGGGCACAATTACCTACTTCTGAAAAATTTTAATATTCAAGTAATTTAAGAGACAGTACAGGTAAATCAATATCCTTGCAACCATAATGCATACTTTGTCCATAAAAAAACTTTATTTTGGGTGCTCTGGTGTGGACCTTTTTTAAAAAAAATTCCAATTTATTCTGGACTGCTCCTTCTTGTAAATTTTGGTAAAACCAGTTACTAGAAAAGTGAAATGAAAAAGAACAGATGTGCAAAATACAAGACTATGTGTGTGTGTGTGTGTGTGTGTGTGTGTGTGTGTGTGTGTGTAATATTGGATTCAACAGATACAAAAATTACTGTCAAATTGTTCCTTCTAAATGCTTATTCTCAGTGTCTGTACTTAACCTCCTGTGGACTAGTGACAGCAGATCATGGATGTGACCTGCTTCACAGACCTTACTTTGAGAAGCTCAGTAGTTGGTAATTTCATAAAGTTAGCACCTTTTATATATCTCTCTCCTTGGCTTCAAGGCCAAGTAGGCATTAAGATCTTTCGTTTTTACTCTTTTTCATCCTTCCATATGCCAGTGTGTTGTCTGCCAGTTGGTGGTGAGTCATTGACCTTAGAAAGATGTCTCTGAAGTCACCCTTACTTTTCTCTGGGCGACAAAATTGCTACCATTTTGCTTACAAGGCTAATTTGCCATCAGACAGGATCAGTATTAATCACCTCTGCTGGTGAACTCATGCCTGTTTGAAACTAGATAGGAAATTGCATTAACCTCACAAAATGATCCTTTCTAGATTCCTTGTTAATGCAGGAGGCCTCAACTGTATTCCGGCGCCTGGGTCACAGACACTCATCCAGCATCTCCTGAGCTCCTAATTCATAACACTGGGCATACAGATGAGAATAGTGTAGTCCCTGCCCTTTTAGGTTAAGCTCTTCAGAAAGTCTTTTTATTAATGTCAGTTTGTTCCAAACACTAAACTGACTGAAGGCATTTATTTCTCTCACCTAACACATGGGATTTCTTGATTTCCAAATACTTTGAGTGAAGTAGCATTTTTATGTGAAACTTAAAACATTCATCTTTTGTGAATTATTCCCCAGTTGCTTCTCACAGGTATAGTTAGCTAATTTATCTGTTGATTTTTTTGAGGGGGAGGGAGGAATTGAAAAAGAATTCTAGTTGGCACTATATGGGGCAAGTACTTTTTATCTTAAAACTTAAAATCAAAAGCTAAAAATACTTCTGAATTTAAAATTGGAGCATTGTGTCCATTTTGACATAAATTTTAGCTGAGCCAAATACTCCATAGATCTACTGTGTGGTTCATTCTGTAAATAAGCTGAGTCCCAAGAAATTGCACTCTGTAAAAATTAGAGTTAATAAAAATCAGAATAATAAGTGCATAGTATTAGTGCATAAATTCAGGCTGCTTTTTCTCAGTGACATTGATGCATAATTGCTTAATAGATTCAGCTTTGAGAGGTGCTCATGAAAATCTTTGATTTTGAATGGTTAAATGTTTAGTGGTTGAAAAATCTATTTGTTTTGAAAATCCCACATGTAGATTTGAGTGTACTGAGAAGGGGAGAGATTTAGTTTTAATCACTTGTGTGGAAGGCTTAAAAAAAAATTATGTCCTGTCAGTTTGTGTTAAGGGACAAATATGTAACATGTAAAGCTTGAAAATGTTTTAATACTATTTTGAACCTCTTTAATCAAACCATAATTTACATGAGCCTGTTTAGTTGGCTCAATGATATTAAAGGTGGTTTATAATGGCCAAGAGTTATAACATGTTTCTGAGCAGAACATCCAGTGAAATTGATGGGAGTTTTTATTTAAAAACAAAACAAAATCACTGATTCTTTTCGTTGACCTTGACATTACTATAATTACTCTTGCATTGCTTACCAAACATACATATAGGAATCATATTCTTAACCCTAAGAAAGCTTGCTTGCTTGCTTTCTCTTTCTTTCTTTCTTTCTTTCTTTCTTTCTTTCTTTCTTTCTTTCTTTCTTTCTTTCTTTCTTTCTTTCTTTCTTTCTTTCTTTCTTTCTTTCTTTCTTTCTTTCTTTCTTTCTGGCAAAAATGGCCATTTGTTTTCCTTACACATCAAAATTGGTAGAAAAATAGAGTCCTAAAAACTAAGAAACTATCCCAAAGTGCTCTCTTAATAGGCACTACTCTTCCCAAAATTCCTGGAGTTGTTAGAAAAGTGACATCAAGATTCTGTAGATAGCTTGTGATACTTTAAAAACCTGCTGTCTCTGGTTACATAAATGTCACACAATAAGGTTTTTACTACATCCATGTACGAATAAAAGGCCAAATGTGTATTTTAACCTTAATTTATCCAGTTGGCTCCTTTCCCTCTCACCCAATATTTCTTGAATAAGTTTCAGACTTTATAGTGGACTTATATGTTAATCAGTAATATAAATATTTTATAATTTTATTTTGGCTTAAAATTTCAAATTTATGTAATTATGGAAGTTATGATTAATAGGATAAATGATTTGTTCTCTAAACGTGGAATAATTGTAAGGAGACCCAATAACCTTTTTTTTCCAGTTTTATTGAGGTATAATTGACAAATGAAGTTAAAAGATATTTAAAGTGTCCAACATGATGATTTGTTATATGTATGTGTATATATATAATATATAATACATTGTGAAAAGATTTCTGCCATTGAGTTAATTAACACATCCATCACCTCACACATTTATCCGTTTTGTTTTGTTTGTTGTGTTGTGTTGTGTTTTGGTAAGAACATTTAAGTTACACTCGCTAAGCAAATTTCAGTTATACACTACAGTGTTACCAACTATAGGTACCATGTTACACATTAGATTCTCAGACCTTGTGAATCTTATAACTGAGAGTTTGTACCCTTTTACCAACCTCTCCCCACCCCCAGCCTCACGCCCCCAGCCCCTGGCAACTACTTTTGCTCTCTGTTTCTATGAGTTTGACCTTTTTTTAAGATTCCACATATACGTGATATCATACAGAATGTGTTTTTCTCTGTCTGGCTTATTTCCTTAGCTTAATGCCCTCCAGACTTATTCATGTTATCACAAATGATAGGATTTTTGCTCTTTTAAGGCTGAATAATATTCCATTGTGTATATACATTACATTTTCTTTAGTTTATCCTTTGACGGACCCTTAGGTTGTTTCCACATCTTGACTATTGTGAATAACGCTGCACTGAACACAGGAGTGGAGATATTTCTTCAAGATATTGGCTTTGCTTCCTTGAGATATGTACCAATAAGTGGGTCATAAGGTAGTTCTATTTTTAATTTTTTGAGGAACCTCCATACTGTTTCCCATAGTGGCTGTACCAATTTACATTCTCACCAACAGTTCGTGAGAGTTGCCTTTTCACCACGTCCTCTCCAGTGCTTGCTGTTTGTTGATTTATTGATAATAGCCATTCTGACGGATGTGAGGTGATATTTTATGATGGTGCTGATTTTCCAATAACTTAAAATCACACTTAAAGACATTATCTGAGAGCATTTCCAGATCAGTATTACAAATTTAAAATTTTTAGCAAATGATATCCAGGGGCCATAAATAGATCTCCCTCTGGTCTTAAAGGTCTATCCTTTAATGAGAAACCTACTAGTCCAGTGAGGGTGCTGTGGTACTCAGGCAGTAGTACCAGGAAGGCAGGCAGGACAAGCAAGGTACAGAGAACTAAAGGGTCTGCTTTTATTGTTTGGTTTACATGGAACACATGTAATGTTAAGCTGGATTGGATTTTCAAATGACTGTTGAACTGCACCAAATGAATTCTCAAAAGTCACCAATTTCACTCCGTTTATGGCAGGGTATTAACAGGAGGTTGAAACAATTTAAGGAAACGCTAAATAATGTATTATTTCTAAATCACTGCATTATATAATTAACATCCTGTCTGGTGTGAGCGATTATTTATAGATCATACAGTATACCAAATCAGTTCAAGTAATAAATCACCCAGAATATGAGGCCTCTTGATGAGAAAGTTTCTCTTTGACTGCATTTGCAAAATCTGGGCTGCCTTTCATGTGTTTTTGGTCATAGTTAACTCCAGTTACAAGTGGCTAAAGTATTCTTTTAGGGAGAAGCCACTATAAATGCAACACCCTACAAATAAAGCACACGCCCAGCCTGCCATCTGCCAAAGGTGAAGATAGACCTGTCAGGCTGGCCATGTAGATAGAGGGCTCAGACTGCCTGCCAGCTAGCCATCTGGGTCACCCACCTGGCTGGAGGTCGCCAGGACCTTCTCCCAGGTTAAAATAATAATGATGGGTTTGCCTTTTAAGGACTGCCTGACTTCGCCTTTTGAGAAGGTGAACTGTTTTCCTACCTCAACCTCTTAGCCTATTTCCATTTTTAAAAAATGATAGGATCTTCTAAACATTGGGGTGTTCAAACCATTCTTGTGTTAGACACTGAAAATTTTAAGACTGCTAACACACTTATCTGTTGAGTTTTGCTTGAGAGGCTTTGCATTTAGTGTTTATTTTTCCTCTGTTAGATAGACTCTATTAGAGCTACTCCTATATTAAATTATTAGAATTCTTAAACATTAAATAACGCTAATGTTAAATAGAACTCTTTTCTGATTTATTTACTTGCTTTTGAGAATGTGCTGTTAAGGCTACCACAGTAACTAGAATTTAGCTTAGTTTATGCAAACATTTTTGTTTACCTGTGTTTTTAAATTTTTCTTATTATAAAAATGTTATGTGAAGGATAGGAAAACTAGAAAATATAAATAAGCAAAATAAGAATCAAGCCGTTTTAATTGTCTTTTAAGTTTATTTATGTTTTATAGATTACTATTGCTAATATATCCCTTACCACATATTCTTTCAGACCATTTTTTAAACTTTTTTTTTTTTTTTTTTTTTTTAACAAACCTGAGGTTCTATTGCTTTGCAACCTTCTGTTCTGATGCCAAACACCAAATGCATTGTGAGCATCTTTCCATGTCATGAAATACTCTTCTACAACATCATTCTGTTATCTTATTGAGTAGATAGTTTGTAATTTCTTTAACCCGTCTGAGGCAGTTTTGAGACATTGTGGAGTGTGAAGTGGGACTCTGAACTGACGTGACTGAGTTTTAAAAGAACACCATCAGACAGTTATTTAAAGCTTATAATTATGTTGTTTAATCTCAAATGAGCAACCTTGCCTAAGTGCCTGGAAATCAATAAGGTTATCATGTGTCATGATCTCTCATGCTGCTATGTCTTGAACATATGTCATGAGAGATACATAGTGCTAGCTTTTAGGACAGCTCTAAATTAAGGAATAATTTCTGAATCTTCTTAGTGTGGTACCTAATCTCTATGAAATAGCTGCTTGTCTTCTTACATTAATATTTTTATAGGTAATACGTGTTCATTTGAGACATCTGACAGTGTCTGAACTCTTTCTATTTTCTCTTCCTGAACTTGAAATGAATTTTTGTTCTTAAATTACTTGAGAGATATGAGTGTTGTTTTTGATGTGACAATTTTATATCTTCTTATGAACAGGATCTCTGTGGATGCAACAATTGCTATAGACAATTTAAATTGGGAGAAAAAAGAGATATCATGGTAACCTGCTTTTAAAGTGGAATTTGATTCTCTTCTATTCTGAAAAGATTTAGGAAATGTGGCTCTGAACTAGTCTCATGCCCCGCCCCCTGCCCCAACCGCAAGTGTTAGTATCATTATTTTTCCTTCATGTCTCATAAGAAAGTTAATTTGATGAGGTGTGTTGCTAATTTGTGGGATCTGTTTAAACACTGCCGCTGTTAGAAGACAAAGTAACTCTAAATCGTTAGGTTCTTTGTTGGTGTGGTCTGACCTTTTTTTAAATGTTTTTGGTAGAAAAGCAGGAGAAACAGGTTTAGGTATGTGTCACCATATAAACTTTTATTAGAATTGACCCTGCATTGGGGGCCAGTTTTATGAGTAGGCCCTTTTATATCAGTGGAATTATACTCTATGGAAATTTTCTTTCCAGTTGAGCCACACGTGTTTTTACATCAAACTAGTCCCCTTCATTTATGAATATAAATGGGAACTTAAGCCTTTGCTTCTGTGTCCCCTAGAGAGTTGGTGACATCCAGGTGTATTTGCCACTGACCGAAGGGATCCGCTAGAGCTAATAAGTGAGCATGTCCAGGTGACTAAAGTTACCAAAACTCCAAGGTCACCTATAATTTAGTGGAAATTTAAATACATCTAAGAATAGGTACATAATTTTCCCATGGGCATTGTGTCAATAACCTTTCTCCTCCACTTGTGAATTATGTGGCAAAATGAATTCACTACTTTTATGAAGTAGAAAAAAGATGGTATTGTATCATGTGCCTGCACTCTTTGGCAGCAAGTAGAGTTGCACTGCGATGTGTGCACACACTCCCTACCTCACGTCTGGAACACGCAGCCATGGTGCTCCCATAAATTGAGCATAGTGATTGAGGAATGCCCTCCCCAAGTAGTTTCATCATTTTTGTTCATTTGTTTATTTTAACTTGGAATTGGGAGTTATTTTTTGATGGCTGTTTAGAACAGAGGTTGTGAAACTATAGCCCTTGGACCAGATTCTGCCTGTGGCCAGTTTTTGAATGGTATATAAGCTAAGAATTTTTTTTTCAGATGGTTGGAAAAAATTAGAAGATTTTGTGACACGTGAAAATAAAATTCAAATTTCTGTGTCCATAAGTGAAGTTTTATTGGAACACAGACATTTGTTCACAGTCTGTGGCTACATTTGTGGTACAATGATAAAACTGAGTTGTTTGTAAGAAAGACCCTATGGCCCGCAAAGCCTAAAATAATTACCGTTTCACCTTTTATGCTAAAAGTTTGCTGACCCCTATTTAGGAGTGGAGAATGATCCTTAGGAAAATGATTTTTTTAAAAATGATTGACAGACACTCTATTAAAGATAGCTAGATATGAGAGACTATAGTTGAAGTTTTGTTTTGTTTGTTAACCTTCTATTCAAGTGTCCATAAGCCAATTTCTGGCTATCTTTAAGAATGTACAAAACAAAATAAATTTTCAAAATATTTATTCTGGGGATTTTTTAAAAATATAATATTTCTCTTATAGGAAAAAGGTAACCTGAATTTTTTAGTGCTCCTATTTTAGCTGATTTAACTTCCTTTATTATAACAGTATTATGGCAGGAATATAGATTTGACTCAAACCCAAATCAGAAAAGTGATGAATTGCTACAAAGCATTGCTGTATTGCCATTAAACACCAGCAGACCTACCATCAGAAAAACAAATTCATCCCAGAAACAACTTAAGTGTCCATTGATGGATGAATGGATAAAGAAAATGTGGTATATATGTACAATGGAATGTTACTCAGCCATAAAAAAAGAATGAAATCTTGCCATCTGCAACAACATGGATGGGCCTCAAAAGCATTATACTAAGTGAAATAAGTTAGACAGAGAAAGACAAATGCTGTATGATCTTCCATGTGGAATCTTTAAAAAAAATTGGAACTCATAGATACTGAGAACACTAGTGGTTTACAGAGGTCGGGGGTGTGGGCTGGACAAAATGGATGAAGGGGAGGTCAAAAGATACAAATTTCCAGTTATAAAATAAGTCCTGGGAATGTCATGTACAGCATGGTGACTGTAGTCAATACTGTATTGCATATTTGAAAGTTGCTAAGAGAGTAGATCTTAAAAGTTGTCATTATTAGTAAAAAAAATTTTGCAAACCAGTATGATGACAGATGTTAACTAGATTTACTATGGTGATCATTTCGCAGTATATACAAATATCAAATCATTATGCTGTACACTTGAAACTAATATGTCAGTTATATTTCAATAAAAAAATCATTCCTAGATTTCTCTTTGTTTAGCCTTATTATTTGGAGACTTAAGTCTGTTATTTGCTGATTGTAGGGTGGGCCAGTGTGCGTTTATAGCAGGACTTGGTGGATGTGGTCAGGAGTGAGGAGCAGGACTCAAAAATGCTTGTCCACCCGTTACTTGCGTAACTCTCCTCCCATCCCCCCCCCTCCCCCCGCCAGCTCTTTGGTCTCTGTGCTCTGTTCTTTAAAATTCATTTTGTTTTTCTGTGTGGACCTGATGGTGATCAAAAAGAATATTTTTCAAGATCACATATCTGTGCAATAAATCATCGAATGGTTAGGACTTTGAATTGCATAAGCCATAAATTTTCAGTAGAATTAGAAGCACTCTGAAATCTGCCTACAAGCTGATCACTGTTATTGGAGACACCAGAATGACTCAGGTCCACAGTGCTTTGAAAGGAGAAAGGGGGCTATTTTTATCTCCACAGGCAATGCATAACTTATACACCTCTTAGGCTTATCTAAACCTCCAACTTGAGAGGAATTAGGCAATGTGTCATTTGGCATACTGCTGATTGTAGAATATCTAAGAAAACCTTAGCTCAAATTTAACCTGAAGAATAGCAGAGGGTAATGTATCTTTAAAAGCAAAATGTATATTTTATGCCTTACAGTGCTTTGAGGCACTCACAAAATGCAGTTGAGCCCAGATTTTCATTTTTAGGAATCAGATTTCTACCTAGCTCATTTTTTGTGAATTAAACATTTTCGTAGTGCAACTTGCCAGGTATAGCCCAAAATGTACTCATGAAATTTAGCCTTTTCAGAATGAGGTCTCTCATCACTAACATTAGGGACAGCGCTGGGATTAGGGTGAGAAAAAGAAAGGTACTTAAGGTGCAAAATTTAAAGAGGTGCTCACTCATGGTGCTAGCCATAGATTTATGTGACCTTGAGAACGAATGCCTTTTTAATTCCGCACCCTAAGTGCTTTTCTTCACTCTAGTCCTGGCCTGAGCAGGGTCCCTTAAAGGTACTTTTAAAAAGTGCAGAGCCTCAATTTACTAAATCTCTGTGGGTGGGGCCCTGGAATCTGCATTTAACCTCCTAGTGTTTCAAATACACACTGAAGTTTGAGGACCCTCTGAGCTTGGTTGGCCAACCTGAGGCCTAACAGGACAAAAGCTGCTCCTCTAGCCTCAGGTTATAACTGAGATAGTCGCTGAAAAATCTGCCTCATTAACCAGCACACAGGAGCAAGTAGGCCAGCCGGACCGTGCCCTTGCCAGCCCTGGCTGTTGTGTAACTGCTACCAGGTGTCATGCTGGAAGGCTTGGATTGTGGAGCTGTGGAGCACGTATAACCAAAGCTAAAGATTGATTATGTAATTTTGAGCTGTTCCAATTTTTTTAATTAAAAAATGTTTTATAGGTTCATTATTAGCTACATGTTCATTGTAAACAAAAATTAAAAAAATAAGTCAAAAGAATAAAATGGAAACTAACTATAACCCTATTACCCAGAGATAAACCATCATTAACATCTTAAGGTACCCTTTCAGCATTTTTTGTTTTTTCTGTTTGGGGTTTTTTTTTGCTATTGAGTCAATTCCACTAAAGTTTATTACGTGGCATTAGGAAGAATGAGTTATAAAAGGAATATTGGTATGAAGAAATCTGACTTATGAACTCATGAACTCGATTCCCATTTGAGTCCTGTATATTTGCTGTCTCTGTAGAACTTCCCCTCTTATCATTAATCTCAGTATTTAAAAAAAATTCACACAGCCAGATGTATGTGTGGGTATCTTTCCTTACAGCCCACTATCACAAAAAAGAGTGGAAATGGTGCCCCTATACAGGAAAGTTGCCACTGGGCTGTTCTTCCAGGTCTTCTCTTGTGGGTCTAATCGAATTCCTTTGGAATCTGAGGGACTTGTTCCTTTTAGGGATACTTAAAATCATTCAACAGTTTTTACTGTGTGTCCATCACAGATCAGACTCTACTGGGGGTCAGAGGTACAACCAGTAAGACATGGTTTCATGCCCTGAGAACATAGAGTCAGGTGGAGGAGCAGACCAGTATACTGTAGAGTATCAGGCTCTTTAAAGCACTACAGGAATAGGGAGGAGAGATCAACCACTTTGACTTTGGAGAATTAAGGATGGCTTGGAAAAGGGGTGACACTTGAATTGAGTCCAGAGAGGCCCATGGGATGGCGCCTGCAGTCTCCAACAAATAGCACTCTCATAAAGTTCTACTGTTTTTTTGTGTTATGTCCTACTTTCCAGTTCGATCACACAGTTGCCCATGATAATTAAATGAAACTTGCCAGATGGATGCTTTCACAAGACGATGGCTCGTTTTCTTGCTCTATTTGTGAAAGCTGGCATTGGATCCAAACTCCCAAGGATACCCCTACCTTGAGATTGCTTTGGAGTGTCGCTCTTTTGTGTGTATTAGCCAAATGGCCAGCCCATCAACGGGGCCAGGTTGAGTGACAGGTGGGTGTGCCATGCATGTAGACACTCTGACCCCTGGCAAGCCATTTTGCCTGCAAGGAAGTAGGATGCTGAGAGATTATTCTACCAAGATGTCATTTATCAGTGTTACCTTCCTTTGAGGAAATAAGGTTCCTAAGTTTCTGATCTGTCAGTCTTTCCTTTTCACCACATATAGTTTTCCCACCAGTTGTGACATCATTGATGCCAAATTCCCAATTTATTTGATTAAAAAACAATTTCATACTATCTTAAAGAATAATTTTTAGATCATGGAAGAGAATATCTAGAATGACAGATATAGTGATGTTAATTGGTAACAAACTTGATTAACCAAGGAGGGCATGTATTCTGAATGAAAAGAATAGCTGAATCATTAATAATAATTATTATTAAATTTATTGTTTCTGTGACTCGTTCTTAGTTTATCATTCATTTCTGTGACTCGTTCTTGTGCTTCATCTCATTTAATTGTCACAACATCTCTATGGAATGGTTACTGTTTTTATTCCCATTTTATACATGAGGAGACTTGATGGAGGGCAGGGAACTGGTGAGTGTCGGCGATGGAGAGCAGCTCTGTCTGCCATACGCAGGGCCTCCTGAGTTCTGTGGTCAGGTTCAGCACATGATGCCGCAGCTGGGTTGTTTAGTTCAGCTTACTCATTCTCAAAGGGTTAAAATTCTTTAAATATGTTACTAATAGAACAACTGAACATAAGTTCATCTTCCTTCCACTTTAGAAATAATCTCAAGAATTTGCAGTGATTTAGGGTTCCCTCGATTGAATATCCGCTGATTATTGTAGTTCACAGAAATGTCAAATTAGAGCATTCCTGCTGATATCATTTACTTTTTCAGTGATTGTACTCAGGTTTAGATATATGTATGAATAAAACTCTTGGGCTGGTTTCCTCATAATTTTCTGTCTGTATTTTGCATTTGAAATAAAAATTTGTAGTTAGAAGTGCATATTGTATTTTACTCTTATGTTTTTGCTTTTCTGTGAATAGAATGATTCAGCTTCTTATTTGTACTACTCCTTCACATCCCCCTCCAGAAAAAAGGGAAGTTTTTTTTGGGGGGGGGCACTTCTCTTTCCTTGTAACTCCTTTTTTCATTCATTCCAGTCTCCACAATAACTTGAAATCCTAATGTCTAGAATTCCCTTCAACAGAATTTCCACCTTACAGTTTGGAACACTAGTGTCTCGATTAGAAGCAGTCATTCAGATTACTGCTCACTGGAAATAGAAACCCTGTTAGGTGGTCATGCGACCTTTGCTACAACCATCCCTGGAAGAGGAGGTTCTCGGAGCATCCCCACATCTGCAGGGTGAACAGTCTGCACTGGGGCTGGGCAGCTCTGACTGTGAAATCCTTTCTCAACCTGACCTTCGCATGTCCCTCCCTCTACCTTCCGCCCGCTGGTTCAGATTCTCCCCGTGAATAACATGTTCCCTCAGGGCCTTCTTCTGCCTCAAGAAGGTTCTGAGGATTCTAAAAGAGCGGAGTGAATCTTGGTGAGGTTTTTCAGCACTCTGACATATGGCCACTTCTCTCTTCCTGCAGTAAAACCAGAAATCCTGACTCATGAGAGGCTCATGAATGGCATGCTCCAGTGTGTGGCAGCAGGATTCCCAGAGCCCACAATAGATTGGTATTTTTGTCCAGGAGCTGAGCAGAGGTGAGATGATTATTTTGGGAACCACTTAACATGCAGAAGGGAAGGACTGCAATTTGGTTGAATTTCAAATATGTTTTCAGATTTTTTAAAGCATTGTTTTGATTATTTTTTTCTATCCATGTGGGCATAATTGCTATATTTTTCTTGGTAGACATTAATTTTGTTTGCTGAAAAATGATTACTGAATGACTTCTCTATGTTGGCGGTTATCTTTTTGGATTTATCATGCAATTTCTAGCCTGCAGGTAGATAAAGCAATTTTCCAGGAGAGAGTAATTAGATTTCCATTCTATACACAGGAGGTAATGTGTGTGGGAAATGTGGCTGTAGTTATCATGAAAAAAATTACCTCAGAAGTTAATTGCCAAGTAACCAAAAAGTAATGATCGTGCAATTACAACATACATATGGCATTTGTAAGCTATGTGTTTTAAATGGTTTTCTTCCTGATTAGGTGCCTAGCCCCTGAGCAGAGCACATCTGGCATTGTACTTCCTTTCCCTCAGAATCCACACTTAAGCCTTAAATTGTCCTTTCGTATTACCTGAAGATGAAAATGGGGTCAACATTGCTGTTTTTATCCATCAAACGATATTTTATGCTCAGGCTTTAAAAGCTCAGTGTAACATCACAATTGAATACTCAAGATAATAGTAGAAATTTTATTTTTCATTGAATGGATCTTTTTATCACAACAAGTTGGAAAAAGTTACATAGGATTGTTGTTTTCAGCTGAGTTTTAGTGGCACATTTTCCTTGGGGAATGATAGAGAGGTCTAAGACCCCCGGAAAGTGTGCCCACAGTGGAAGCAACCCCAGTAATTATATTCAGCCATTTAACAAATATTTATGGAGTGCCAACTGTATGCCAGATACTGGTCTAGTGAGCAAAACACACCTGAGTCCCAGCTTTGTGAGTTTGTATTTTAATGGGTGGAGATGGAAAAAAGATGAGATAAACGACTAATGAAGGTAGGTGGTAAGTGTTAAGGAGGAAAACATGGCAAAGGAAGGAATAGAAGACTGGTAGGCATATGGGGCAGGAGGAGAGGGGTAATTTAAAACAGGGTCATGAGGGCCTGGCTCCACATGGTCTTTGCTACCTGGAATGCAGCCCAGTGGGGCAACCTGTATCTCCCTATCTCCCTTGATAGAACCTCGGGCCACAGGGTCCTTGCTGCTGGGGTTTGGGGGTTGCCGTGTGGTTGTCCTTGTTGACACTTTAACACTTTTCTCCTCCATGCTTTTCCTTTTCAAGCCTTCATACATCCTTTCTCAGTTAGTATATTTATCAGGGTTTACTATGTGCTGGGATATTTAAATCATTTCTGCCCTTTCACTAACTTTCCAAGATGAGTATTATCATCCCAGTTTTACAGCTGTAGGAACTGAGCCTTGGAAAGTTTAAATGACTTGTCAGAAGTCAACAGAATAGGAGTTTGAGTCAAGAACTAACCTACATCTCACTCCAAAACCTCATCTCCCTCTTTCTTCTATTCCACAGTGCTTTCCCTGTTCACTGTGCCACAGAAGTGTTCATTCGTCATCAGAAACTCTTGGTTGTAAAAGAAATTTCTGATTGTTAACCTTTAACTCAGTTTGAAAAGTATGACAAACTCAAGGTGTTTGATTGAGTGGTGGATTTTCCTGGAGTGAGTCTGGGCTGTTGTTTTCTTCCTCCTAGATGTTCAGTTCCTGTTGGCCCAGTGGATGTGCAGATACAAAATTCATCTGTGTCACCGTTTGGAAAACTTGTGGTTCAGAGTTCCATCGATTACAGCGCATTCGAACTCAATGGCACGGTCGAGTGTAGGGCTTACAATGATGTGGGCAAGAGTTCTGCCTTTTTTAACTTTGCATTTAAAGGTAACAACAAAGGTATATTTCTTTTTAATCCAATTTAAGGGGATGTTTAGGCTCTGCTATATCAAGCATGATATTAATCCATTCCATCATTGGCCATGTCATTTCTGGTAATATCTACATTGCACCATATTGTCATCAAACTCATTAAGTTTCATTCTGTGCTAGTTTATTAGTAAAATATGTGCAGTAATTTTGATCATGCATTATTTATATTTTACACGTGTATGCACATATGTATATGTATGCATGCATGTGTGTGAACATGTGTGTGTGTGTGTGTGTGTGTGTGTGTATGTAATGAATTGTATATTTTCAATTGTTTTCATTAAAAAAGGGTAGGGAAGGAAAATAGGACTAAATTTACCTTATATTCAAACAGAAATAGAATTAGGACAATAAAAAATTTTAATTCTATTTAAAATCAGTTATGTTAACACATTGTCAGACAGAAAATTAACACTGTCTTTTATGAAATCATGTTGGTGATTTATTTCTTTAACATCTTTAAAATTCCATTCATGAGTGACTACCTCTCTTAACATTAGTTAAATGATCCTTGCAAACACATTGATGAATTGGTATGAATTTAGAAGACAAAGAAACTGGGCACCTACATTCTTAGGGCTCAGTTTTTGTTTTCCTGAGTTGGCAAAGACAAGTGCCAAAAGTGGTATATTTTCATTTTTTGAGTAATGAGGGGAAGAATCTTACATTGTTCATCATAGATTTTTTTTCAGACAGGGCAATAAAAAGAACACTTTAAAAACGCTTTTCTCAGTTGTGGAAGAAATTCATATTCAATGTAGAAAATTTGGAAAATATAGGAAAGCATAAAGAAAAAAATAGAAACCATCTATAAAGGAAATTTCTTAAAGTTGTCTAAGGCAGGAATTTGGTTGAAGTACAAAGTTCGTTTAGATGTTGTTTTTCATTGACAAACAGCTTAAAATTATTCTCGTGCTATGGAAATCTCAACTTATGTTCCACAGTAGTCTGGTTTAAAGTTATTTTAAAAGATTTGCTTGAATAACAAAGTAAGAAAATAATCAAGGCAAGGAGCTGATATGAGCATGGCTTTGAATCCTGCCATGGGCTGTAAGATGGGAGGGGGTGAGTTTGGGGTTAGGTGATTGTGGTGAAGATCTGAGCCTGCTGATAGGTTGTGATTCCGCAATCTTCTTTCATTTTAGAACAAATCCATCCCCACACCTTGTTCACACCTTTGCTGATTGGTTTTGTGATCGCAGCTGGTATGATGTGCATCATCGTGATGATTCTTACATACAAATATTTACAGGTAACCACTTCTTTGTTCTCTACCCTAAGTGCTTTAATTGTTAAAACATTGATTATTAAAAGATGATATATCTTTCCCTTTCTCCCCTACCAGAAACCCATGTATGAAGTACAGTGGAAGGTTGTTGAGGAGATAAATGGAAACAATTATGTTTACATAGACCCAACGCAACTTCCTTATGATCACAAATGGGAGTTTCCCAGAAACAGGCTGAGTTTTGGTCAGTATGAAACGGGCTTTCCAAATAACCTTTTTGTGTACATGTAACAATGACTTTAGGGAACCCCAATAGCTTCCTTTGTTATAGTCTACCTGTAACAATAAGTGTTTTCTGTGAAATGTCACCACTTTTGATAGATTTAGCATGAGCACATTATAGAGAAACGTGTCTAGACAAATGTGTTCTAATTCATTTGTTGATTTTGAAATTATGCAAATAATCCTTTTGTCCCACCACCACCACTGATTTTGTTGTCTTCCTTTCTTCAGGGAAAACTTTGGGTGCGGGTGCCTTCGGAAAGGTTGTTGAGGCAACTGCATATGGCTTAATTAAATCGGATGCGGCTATGACTGTTGCTGTGAAGATGCTCAAACGTAAGTTTCTGCAGACTAGTGCATGTGCTCAGCATCAATTTGCCAGATTTATTTGTTTGTGTTTGTTTGTTTGTTTTTTGCTAAAATAAGATGTTTTTAATTTTAGCAAGTGCTCATTTAACGGAAAGAGAAGCTCTAATGTCTGAACTCAAAGTCTTGAGTTACCTTGGTAATCATATGAATATTGTGAATCTTCTTGGAGCATGCACCATTGGAGGTAAAGCCATGACCATCTTATCTTTTATTATCTGTCAAGTTATCGAGAGGGGAGATTTTGATACGATTTTGACACTGCTTGATTGTAAACTTCTTGCAAGATTTTGACCCAGGTTATTGTTACCTCTTGTTAGGTTCTCCTTCCTCCCATCTATTGTTCTTCAGAATGTATATTTTAGTTTTTATCATGGTCTGGGACAGCTCAAGCACATACCTTAGTGACTGTCGTGTGTTGCATCAACAACACTGACCTCTGGAATATCTCAAGAATGTCTCATCTGATCCAAAAAACTTTTCATTTTATCTCACAAGCTTTATATTTTGCTAGATCATATTTAGTCACCGAAGGGTTAATATCTATTTGCATACCATAATTAAAAATAGCCCTGTAAGTCCACCAGCTCTCAAATAAACACCAAACAAGGCAAACACTGCACGTTTGTTAAAAATAAATTTCCAATTCTGAAGCATCAGTCAAGCCTCCCATCAAGGATTTCTGTGATGTTTCCAGAAAGCATTTTGGTCTGTAGGAACAAAGCCGTGTGAAAGGAGCTATTCCTTGAGATCTGGAGAGCTCCACGGTCAAGTTGACAACTTTATATAATTTCTTAAAACAGTCCTGTTAAATGTTGCTTCACGACATCATGAATTGTTCATGAGAAATTTCCGCCCAAGTTAATTAGCTGCCTGTTAACTTCAGAGCTTCAGTTTTAGGCATTCCCAACCCCAAGAAAATGTTTGACTAGTAGTGCTCAGAACAGGTGATGATGCCTCATCATTTCAGATTTTCGCCCACTTTCTAGTCTTGTCTCAGCTGGTTGTTCCCCATGGTTGGTTTTCCTATTATCCTGCAGTGTGTGCCATCGTTTCCATAACAATGTTACTGAGAGGATGTGAACCCTACTGTATGTAAGTAGTAGGGAATCAAAGGATTCATGTAGGAAGCTTGGTAATAGTATAACCAGCAGTCACGCCTGGCCTCTAATCACTCTGAAATTCAAGAAAAAGGGGGCTTGCTTGTTTAGTTTTATCCACTTAACTCTGCTTTTTGATAACCAGTGTTAATAGATTGGATCGTATTGGTACTCAGTAGGCTTATCTATTGAACCTGATTGTTAGTGGCCAGGTCACCCTTCAGTGTTTTTATGGGAAGCAGGATTTGTCTATAAATCTCACCTTCTTCTAACCTTACATGCTTGTAGGGCCCACCCTGGTCATTACAGAATATTGTTGCTATGGTGATCTTTTGAACTTTTTGAGGAGAAAACGTGATTCATTTATCTGCTCAAAGCAGGAAGACCATGCAGAAGCGGCCCTTTATAAGAACCTTCTGCATTCAAAGGTGTCTTCATGGTAAGACTGACTTACATTGTTGGTTGCTGATGGGTAGTTCTGGGGTCATAAGAGTTTGTAATCAAGGCCGATTCTTTAAAAATAAATGAACTGATGTATTCTGAGGTGCAAAATCAGAATTATTACATCATTTAAGTGTGGTTAACAGTTTAGAAAGTTCAATGGTGTTTTTAAAGATTCAGAGTCTTAAACTTAGATTTTTGCTGGATTCTTAAATGCATCTTTAGTTTTTCCCGAAGCTTTTGTTCTGTTCAACTGAATGAACTCTATACCTATTCCTCTATCATGGTTCTGCGTGTCATTCCATTTTACTGTGGAGCTTGGTACTATATGCATTGTTACAGTGAGACACTGTTTATAGAGAAAATGCAAAGGCTTGTCAAGTTGTCACAGTAAATTCCTTTAAAACATTTAACAAAATGTCAGAAAGCTCTGAACCTAACTCTGCATGTAGGTTTCTCGTCATCTACCTCTGAATTATTTCTATATACCTTATTTAAAAAAAAAAAAACAACAACTCATTATGCTATAAAAAGGCATACTACTATAGCACAGTTAAAGAAATTCTGTACCTTATTTTCATCTCTTTCATCATTGGTGTCATTTAGAATTTAAATGATGTGTAAACAGCATTAAGTATCTTTAAGGAGAATTAGTGTGGTTTACAACCAGAATAGAATTCTTCTCTGTTGTGCTTTGCCTGTTCTTTCTGAATGTTGTTAAGATTCCCCATTTAAGAAGATTTCCTAGCGTCACCCAGGCCAACAGAAATCATGCTCCTCATACCCAGTCCCTTCTGCTTTATATTTCTGCTGTGGTGGGTTTCTGCTCTCCTTTTTATTCACTACATCCCCATTTTGAGATGGCAAGACTGTCTTCTTGCCTCTTAACTCCAGGCCCTCAAGGACCTCAGTAAATATTACTGATGGACAGTTCTCTCCTGAAGCCTTTTCTATACCTCTGGCTGAAGTTTTAATCCCCAGGTGAAGCTTTACATTTTTTTTTTTTTGATCCTGTAAACTTGCACAGTGTTGAGTGGTAGTAAAACACAGCACCGGTCACCTTTTGTTAGTTTCTCCAGAGCATATGTTCTTTACATGAATAAATGAGCCACTTTGCTTTTGGCTCCATATATAATTTTTAACTTTCTGAAATAATAGCCTAAATTGTTCAGTCCTGTGGGGTGTTCTTTGTGCTTTGGGATTCCATATGGGACTGAAACCACCCGCATACTCTGAAGGAGATTGTTGTCATGGTGTTTCTATGCTAATCAGAAGCAGGAAGTACTAGAATCTTGAAGACTCTCCAGCCAAATGTTGCAGATTCAAGAGGTCCAGATGGTTCAGAAAATCATCCAAATTATTGGTGTTTATCTGAACCAAACGTGATTTTTTTAAACCTTCTTCCATCAGTCACTATATGTTAACGATCTCTGTCTTCTCCCCTATAACACATCTCAGAATCTCTGATTCTTTGTCTCTTTCATTGTGTCTCTTGGGGCTAATTTAGAGAGTTTGAAGTCATGTGGAATAATGCTTTTTGGCTCTATTTTCCGTTAAATCTCTGGTGCCAAGAGATGGGAGATTTCTAACCTGAGTTCCGTCTATTACTGAACACAAAAAAGGCCATTTAACTCCTGGGGATTGGACTCTAATGTTGAATGTTAAAAACTCACCTCTTATTGAATAAGATTTTCTTCATTCAAACCTGGCAATACTTACTTTCTTCTAATAAATCAGGCTATCATGTAAAAAAGGGATGGGGAGTTAGAGCCTGCTCTATGGGTGACCCCTCCCCCCGACCCATTTCCCATTTTATTCAATCAGGATTTGATGGATGTTTCATCTCTCCCAGCAGTGATAGTACTAATGAGTACATGGACATGAAACCCGGAGTTTCTTATGTTGTACCAACCAAGGCAGACAAAAGGAGATCTGCGAGAATAGGTGGGTACCTATCAAGTAATGAAATCAACTTTATTTACAGAAGGTTTCTCATATTGCCACAGAATATAGTGCCATTCTGGTAGTGACCGGTTCTCTTTTACAAAAAGGTCCAATGGCAATGCCAATAGTGGTCAGTGGCAGTTAAGGGTTGAAAGAGAGTACTTGGAGTCAGAGCCTGTGTTATTATACCTGAGTATCTTACTGCATCTATAAAAATATATGCATATCAAATATGTATTTTGCCTATCAAATTATATTAGTTACATGTTTCACCTATCAAAAATATGAGATTTTAAAATTAATCCACCATCCTTCTCCTTTAAAGATTTTATAACCTGGCCCAGGGTTGTGAATATTAACTTTGTGATTTGACACCTGCCTGTTCTCAACATTTCGGAAGGTCATTTGCCTACAAATTCACATCAGTTCATTCATTACTTGCCTTTGGTGTTATTGTTGTCACTTTCTTATTTTCTTCACCATTAAGGTTTTAATTGCTAAGAAAATCTTTCTCATCCTCACAGGCTCGTACATAGAAAGAGACGTGACCCCTGCCATCATGGAAGATGACGAGTTGGCCCTGGACCTGGAAGACCTGCTCAGCTTTTCTTACCAGGTGGCAAAAGGCATGGCTTTCCTTGCCTCAAAGAATGTAAGTGGGAGTGTCTTAGAAGAGGTTCCCCCAACCCCCCAGAATGGAGCATTTTAGAGCTGTAGTAAGAATGCAGAATGTAATTTTGAAGTGTTGTAACCAAAAGCAGAGGAAATTTAGTTTCTTCAAGTTCTAACTGCTATCTCTTTGGAATTCTGATTCTCATTTGTAAGCTTTAAAGAGTAAGCTGTAGAAATGAGCTTTCTATGATTATTTTTATAGGGAATGAATTCATTTAAACCATTTAAACCTTTTGGCTTTTAGGATATAGGAGTTACTCTTAGAATATAGGTAATTTATCAGCAAAAGCAGAGGGTACCTCATACAGTTTCATTGCTTGGTGAACATATATTAGGGTTTTATTGAAGTTGAACTAATATTGCATGTATGATTTGTGCAGTGTTGGGGAATAAGGGATCAGAGAGAATACTAAACATTTGGGAGAAGGATGGGGGTGGGAAGAGAATGATGGAGCCAAAACAAGGAGCATGGTCTCTGGAAGCGTGAGAGGAATTCCCTAGGAAATGGGATGAACAGAATAGGGATAAGGTCACAGATCCGACCCTTAAGTGTCATTGGTGACATTTCCAAACAATTACCAAACTAAAAGAGGATATAGGATGGCTGAAATAAAGGGCCTCTTCCCTGTGTCCTTGAAGCTGTCAAATTAAAGTTTAGACATTTTAGAAACTCTATTAAAAGACATTCACAGAGAAGCATGCAAAATGAGTTTTCAGTGTAAAAAATATGATGTGACTAGAGTGTATTTTCCTATGAATGAAAGCAGTCCTAAGAAGTTGGTATTGAAAGTGATTATAGTAATTTAAGGTCCTAACGATGTGAAACACAAATTCTGAGCATCATTCAAGGCATAACTTAGATATTTATTTTTGGTGCACCAAATAGTTTAAATGTAAAGCAAAAGTATTGGATTTGTATAACATAAGCAGCAATCTAGTATTAAACATAGTTTTCCCTCTATAAAAGTTTAAAATAAATTTAAATGGCTTACTTTTCTACCCCTCTCTCCTAATAGTGCATTCACAGAGACTTGGCAGCCAGAAATATCCTCCTTACTCATGGTCGAATCACGAAGATTTGTGATTTTGGTCTAGCCAGGGACATCAAGAATGATTCTAATTACGTGGTCAAAGGGAATGTGAGTACCCACTCTCTGCTTGATAGTCCAATGAAGCATTTTAGTTTCAAGTTTTTATAAGAGTTGTTTTTTATGATTTTCATAATTCAAATCCTACCTTTGAGATATCATGCATTTTAGCAGTCAAATTAAGTGTGCTTCGGCAAAAATTGCATAGTATGCTGAGCGTTACTACAACTAACATTCCGATAATAGAATTCCTAATTCTAATTGTGTAATTATGGGGCATGTGAAGGAAACAGAAATAGCCTTAATTTTCATTATAGCCTGAGAATAGCAATGAACTAGATTTTGCTCTAGCGAAACAAATGTGGACCTGAAGGTCACAGCAGGAGAATTTTATTTCGAGATTGACATGCCATGTGAAGAGATTAAAATCTAAGATAGTGTTCAAAATTAGGTATATAGAACGTTGGATCTTGCAATCAATAGAGAGCTTATTAAATAGGTTCATAAGTAATAATTGGTTTACAGAACATAGTGATTTTATTTCACGGAAGTGCTTTATTGGGGTGCCAATTTTCATTATGTCTTCACAACAAACCCTTGGCATTAGAATGCAGTGTCTTCACATTTTAAGAGTTGGAGGAACTAAGGCTCGGTATATTTCAGTGACATTTGTCTGAGATGACATAGGTCAGCAGAGGCTGAAACCAGATTCCATGATTTTTAGAGCACTGTCCCATTGATATGGAAAGCCATGGAGCCCTGTATATCTATTCTTTGACGACTATTTTCCTAGGCCCATTTATACAGTTCACTTTTATTCCTGGAGGTAGCTACTTGTGTCCCTTATGATAATGTAACATTTTCTCCCTCATCACTATGGCATATCTGTGGGTAGGCTGTAGTTGACTTGGGTTTGTAGAAATGTTGTTGGCAGTACCTCCTGATAAAAGTATGCAGTTCTAATAAATCTCCTCCAAGGCTAGATTTCATTATTAGGAGTGTTAATAAAACCATGTTCTCTTCATTTTGGTACACTAATGGAAGGAAGACTGTAAGGTGGTTCTTTATCCAGGCCTCTGAATAGTGACAAAAAGGACAAGAGGAAGAAGCTAGCATCTTCTGGACCCAAAGTCATTGAGTTCGAATTTGGCTCCATCATTTAGTAACTGTGATATTTGGCAAGAATTATCTCACACCTCTGAACTTTGGTTTTTCTCCTCTTGGGAATTATACTGTCAGCTGCCTCATAAAGTTGTTATGAGGATTAAATCAATTGATACAATGTAAAGTGCTTAGAACAGTGCCAGGCACGTTGCAGCTAATAGCTATATGGCATTTATTATTCTGACTATTCTTTATAGATGTCTTATTTGAGATATAAATACTCATGACAATGGTTATGCTGCAGTCCCTTAATAGCTTGTAATTGGTTAGTGACCTTAGCTGGAATTAACAAGTATGGGTTAGGTCCCACCAGGCTTCCAGATTGTGGACTTCAGCTCAAGTTAGTTGAGCTAATTACAGATGTCACCTTCACCAGGCTTCTGAGTAAGGAGATTTTATGGGACAAGTTAAAAGCAAGGAAACTAACACAACATGTTACCTCCCCAGTATTTACATCATAGTCTTTGAGATCTCCTTGTTGTGTCAGTTTCTCTGAAAGTTCTTCATTTTACATGGGTTCTTAGTCATTTTTGTGCCACGTCCCCTTTTAAAGTCTGGCAAAGCCTATGGGTCTCTTGTCAAAACACTGCTTTGAAGAACAAAGTAAAATAAGTAGGATAACCAAGAAAAGCAGTTAAATTGAAATATAGTTATCAAAGTATTAAAAAATAAATTTGTGATATGTCAATACATGTGCTTTATTTAACAGAATAATGTATTCTAGCTATGGGTCTAAAAGCTACTATAATTTTAAAGTGGTGATGAATGTAAATACTGTAATATGATGAAGATATCTGTGATTACTGTTGATGACAAAGTCACAGGTACTTCTCAGACTACTATGCTTTATTGCCTTCAGTAATAATTTAAGAAAATACTAAATTTCATTCAGAAGTTTAGTGAAAACAAGAATATACTTTTTCCCTTCCAAGTTCACAGGCACCTGAATTCTAAACACATGTAGACATCAGGTTAGGAAACTCTATAGGAGTTTTAGCACAAAATTTTGGGAGCGGGGGGTATACTTAAAAGCTTTTTTATTCCTATAAACTAAAGTAACTTTAAGACTGGAAAAGATTATTTTCCCAGTTTTCAATGCTAAATGAGTTAAGAGAAGGATTGATTTAGTTTTCTGTGGTAGATTAGGATCCAGGAATCCAGATCCTCTCTAAGAGGAACAGTCATGGGAAGTTTGGCTCGATTTAGCAGAAACAGTTCAGGACTTGCATTTCAGCTGTTGAATTTAAGCCACTCACCTCCTTGGAATTGTCGCAGTCATAAGGCACTACTATTTATTGAGTGCTTACTTATGCTAGACAATTTTTCAGATATTAGTAAGTCAGGTAGTACGGCGCTAAGTACTTTTACCCACATTATCTCATTTAACCCACAAAACAACTTATGGAATTTGAAATATTATTTTTGTTTTACAGAAGATATAGAAGCTAATTATAGATGTTTAAGTGACTTCCCCATGTATTAGTAAGGGATAATTTTGGCTGCATATGACAGAACCTTCCCTCCACTCCCCCTACCCCAAAAAGAAAAAAAAAAGGGAAGGAAGGAAGGAAGGAAAGAAGAAAAGAAGGGAGGGAGGGAGGGAGAAAAAGAGAGGGGGGGGAGAGGGAGAAAGAGAGAGAGAGAGAGAGAGAGAGAGAGAGAAAGAAAGAGAGAAAGAGAGAGAAAGAAAGAAAGAAAAAGAAAAAGAAAGAGGAAACAAAGAGGAAAGAGAAAGAAAGAAAGAGGGAAGAAGGGAGGGAGGGAGGAAGGAAGGAAGGAAGGGCACAGGAGTAGCAGGCCAGGGCTGGTATTGAGGCTCTATGAGTGTTCAGGAACCAAATCTTTCTACCTTTCCATTTTTTACCATCCCTGGGTGTAGTCCTCATCATCATCCAAGATTGCCACTAGATAGCCAGATACCACATCCAGAAGGCAGGATGGAGGAAGGGAGTGGAAGGACACATGCCAGCTACATTTTAAGGAGATTTTCCTAACGCTGCCATACAACACTTGTAACTTGGTGTCCAAAACTCAGTCACATGATTATACCTGGTTGCAAAAGAGCTGGGAAATATAGTCCTTACTATGGGCAGCCATGCTTCTATTATTAAGGGAAAAGAGGAAAACATTCTCACTGGTAACTAACAATTCTGTGTCACTCAAGGCCAGTGGTGGAGCCAGGATTAGAACCCATGTCTGTCTGTCTCTGATGTCTGTGATCTTAACCTCCATACTATACTAATTCAATGTCTTCATCTTGAAAATGGGGATAGTATACTTGTGAACCCCTATTCAGACATAGCTAGGGTCATCTGAGGTCATATAGGTGAAAGGCTTTTGTGATATGACAGTCAAGTTCCCACCCCCACCTCTCAACAGGAGCAATGTCTATAGCAACATTTTCTATTCAGCTTTTTGAATCTTCTCAATTAACATTGCTGAGTCTGTCGTGCTTCCATTACAGGCTCGGCTACCTGTGAAATGGATGGCACCTGAAAGCATTTTCAACTGCGTGTACACATTTGAAAGTGATGTGTGGTCCTATGGGATTTTTCTGTGGGAGCTGTTCTCCTTAGGTAAAATGACCCTGCCAAAGGCACTTTAATAGACTCAGAGACTCTTTTAAAGGTTTTATCAGTGCCTTGCTTGCTTATGATTAATACTGATTTGCAAACCATTTGTGCCTCAGGAAGCAGCCCCTACCCTGGAATGCCGGTGGATTCTAAGTTCTACAAGATGATCAAGGAAGGTTTCCGAATGCTGAGCCCTGAGCATGCACCTGCTGAAATGTAAGGGCCAAGATGTTTTTTCTTTGGATAATGTTTCCCCTTTTATTTTTATTTTTAAAGACAGAGACCCAGATGTTGAGTGTTTTCAACTAGCACAATTTGAAATGTTACTTGGTTCCTTAATAGGATACCCTAGTCAAATGTCATTTCTGTAGATTTTCACAATCTCTTATCACCAAATACAGAGCCAGTTTCGGCAGCATTTCATACATAGCACATTATGCACATGCCGCTTAATATGTCCAGTTACCTAGCCCTGGAATTATTTTTGAAATTATCGCATGACATATACCTGAAGACAAATGAGGGGTTTGGGGGAGTAATGGAAAATGGCCCTTGTTTCACAGGTATGACATAATGAAAACTTGCTGGGATGCTGATCCTCTAAAAAGGCCGACATTCAAACAGATCGTTCAGCTGATTGAGAAGCAGATTTCAGACAGCACCAATCATGTGAGTACACTCTGCCAGGCTTAAGATTTCCCTTCTCTCCGTTCCCAGTGTATCCTTTTTCTCAGACTCTGGGGGTTGAGGACTAACCTCTCCACCCTTTCTCTCCTTGGCTTAGGCTGCAAATTGGCCTTTGGGTGGGAAAGTAAAGGCAAGGAAAACAAGTTCTTTCTGTCCAGCCCCCCGTTCTGAGCCAAAGAGGGATGTGAGATGAGGAGGAGAGAGTAGAGGGCTTTACACTCAGAAGTGTGGAAGTAGAAGTTTCCATGAGGATTTGCCACGTTTCCTCCCCCACCCCAAATGCTGGTCATGGGGTCAGCATGGCCCCTTCCTCACATGTCAGGGCCATTCAGCCTTTAGAGGGTTGAGATGGTATGAACTAGAATAAAAGCATAGAGGAAAACAGCTTGTTACTGCAGTAAAATAAGCCTTCTGCTCAAACAAGCATAGCCAGAAAATGGCAGATAGCTGTCATGCCCACAAGCCATATAGAATGAAGAGCTGTTTGAAGTTGGGAGATCCCTCCCAGTGATTTGGGTGGGGGGGGGGATTCAAAACCCAAACCCTTTATTTCTTCTGCTTTTAAGGAAGATAGTAATCCTTACTTTGACTCAGGTTTTTTTAAGCTGATTTTTTTTTTTCTGGATTGTGTGCTTGGAGCTATCTTTTCTTTCCCAAGTGTACACCACCGATACTTTTGTGTTAAAGCTTACTCTTCTGCATGTCAAAGTACATTTCAAGTTAACTAGCATTTTTCACCTAAGTGCTTGATTCCTAATGGAAGATCTATCGAAGGGTCACCAATTTCTTAGCAAATTACACCGGCTATTGGGTTGTAGTTGGCTACTGAGGTTTATAACCCTTTTTAACAGGTTAGATAGCACCTGTTCCTGGAAGTGCCTCAGCAGAAAAGCACATTTTTTGCCATCACTTCTTTTGTAATCAGACCTTGGGAAAAATGAGAAGGAAAACAAAGCTTGTGGGTTGGGTTTTGTTTTCCAGTATGATTTGGTTTTTGGCTGCAAGATCTTTAAATTTCCTCTCGTTGAGTCTTCCTCAAGTTATTTGCAATTCTGAAGCTGCAAACATTTCCCTTTGTCACTGTGTTCATTGTAGGGACTGGTGTATTGACTGTGGACTTGTTTTCCTCAGATTTATTCCAACTTAGCAAACTGGAGCCCCAACCAGGATAGTGCTGTGGTGGACCATTCCGTGCGGATCAATTCCGTGGGCAGCAGCGCCTCAGCCACACAGCCTCTGCTCGTGCACGAAGACCTCTGAAGTAGAATGAATGAATGTGGGTCTCCACAGTGGAGTGATTCTCATTCGTTTGGTTTCTATGATTATTTTGTTTCTTTCGACTTGCATCCTACTCCAGGGTAGTGAACACCCGCTGTAATTCTCTCTATGAGCACACTTTAGTGGCTGGTTATTGTTGTCATCAGCTCCCATTCCCTTGCCAGAGTTTGAACTGTGTATATTCCTGACAGCAGAGTAGCTCCCATTAATGGAAAAAAGTCTGACTTGGAGAAAGGGAGGGTGGGAAGTCCTTTCTGAGGCTTCTCTAATATCTGTTTGAAAAGTGTGGTTGACAGTTTCTTTAAATAAATGGCATTAGTCACCTTCGGCCCTCGTAACCACCCATAATGATATGATGGTACAGCAAGATTAGAAGCTGAAACCTAAGGCCTTGATGTGGAAAATGGAATGTTATTAGGACAAAGGTCAGAAGTCTATGAATATCTAGGCCCAAGATATCTAGTATTCCGTGCTAGGAATGAGACATAGGCCGTGAAAAAATGCTCCCTGGGCATGAATGATGACTCGTTGTGGTGTGTGAGCCTTCATGCTACCGACCTACTTTCTCACAAGATTTTGCTATTAGGGAGCTGAGTTGGAGCAAGGGCCTCCCCAGCCAGCATTTGTATATACTCATCTATCGATTGTATATGTTCGTATGTCTGAGGGGGGAAACCCCACAAACTTGTCCGTGGATACAGCTCTGGCTCTAGTCTGCCATATATAGGAATAGAAGAAGAGCCAGACAAATTTGAAGGACATAGTGCTTTTTTTTTTTTTTAAAGAAAAAACATAACTGTCAAGCACAATCTTAACAAAAATCTCCTTTTGTAGCTGATGAATTTGCTCTGTAGATTGTCCAGAACAAGCCTACCAGCTTCAGAATGGCATTGTGCTGAATAGATTTGATGCCATTTGAAAAAGATGTACTGCATGACTCTGGCAGAAGTGAGAAAACAATGCTGTCCTAATTTGGATTCTTTTGTAGCAGGAAATAAAATTTATATTCAGCCTCCTTTGCAGGCATGTCCTGAACGCGGGGCCAGTATATAAGTGTGTGTGTGCACATGCACGTATGCTTGTAGACAAATATTTTGGGCGCTGTTCTTGCCCTGAGCCCAAGAAGGTCCTTTAGTCTCCCAGAAGTAGTTTGCTTTCATTGTCAGTACTGTTCTTGGTCTCCTTCACCTGGCTGTCCTGAGAAGCTTACCAAGAGCTTGCATAGAGGCATATAGGGAACAGAGTGCCTAAGTTCCTATTTATCTGTGGTCCACCTGCACTTAAGGCACTCTCTTATTTAGACTCAACATACTGTACCTGTTCCTTAGACTTTATTAATACTACTCTTCCACTGAAACATATTTAAATTTTACACTTTAGGTAATTGCCTGGATATTATTCTTAAGAGTTTACCTTCCCCCAGCTCCCCCATCACTACCCAACTGTAAGAGGTCCATGTGTACATGGCAAGGTTTATGTGTTGTCTTGCAGGATTCAAGTATGCTGCTTTCACGGTTTTCCCCTCCTAGGTCCGTCCCTTAGATAATATTTAGAGAACTGTGGCCACTTATCTAGAAGTAACCATTTGCACTGGAGTTCTATGCTCTCTCACCTTTCCAAAGTAACAGGTTTTGGGATTTTGTTTCAACAAAGAGATTGTCACTGTTTGCCATACTTTGTCTAAAAATTTCCTTTGTGTTTCTATTGATTTTGGTTATAGTAAGAAAATGATTGTTAACTGTAGGTGTCCAGGTACTTCAGGGGCACTTCACTGAGAGATCTGTCTTGGATAGTCTTGAGAGTTTATATTTTTATAATTTTTTTTACTTCAGATGTTTCTTTGCAGTGGCTTGATGTTTGAAATTATTTTGTGGCTTTTTTGTAAATATTGAAATGTAGCAATAATGTCTTTTGAATATCCCCAAGCCCATGAGTCCTTGAAAATATTTTTTATATATACAGTAACTTTATGTGTAAATATGTAAGCGGTGCAAGTTTAAAGGATGTTGATGTTCCACATGTTTTTTTTTTCCTGATATGTTGTCTAATTGTTGACAGTTCTGAAGAATTCTAATAAAAATGTAAATACAGAAATCAAATGGATTTTTTTATTTTTTTTCAACCTTGGTGAAATTAAACTTTAAAGTGTTAAAGTACATTCACTTGATATTAGAATGTTTTGTACCTACAATGCATAAGACCCATGCAAAACCTTCAGATCACTGGGGTTTACATACTTGAAAATTCAACATTTATTAAGAATTTAGTATGTGCTGTATTTTCTTATTTTATTCTTACAATTCAAGGTCTTCATTTAAATTGAAAAATATAAACGAAAAACATTTTGCAAATTCTGTACATTGCTATCATTAATATTAAGTTGACTCGTGAAATAACCATTTTTTGTGGGCAAAATAATGGTCAAATAGCAATTTAATGTGGTTCAATCTAATATAACTGTCATGTTTTCCTCCTAAAAGAGATTCTCTTAAAATTAACAAGAACAATACAGTAACAAGAGCAATACAGGAATCCCAAGAAAGTGGTTTGTATTCTTGCTGGCTTGCATTTGAAAGAGAGGTTATTTCATCATGAAATGTTCATGACTCTGCCTTTCAATCCTTAGAGTCACTTGCGTCTGGAACAGAGTTAAGTTCTTTCACTGACTTGGAGGAAGGAGACTTGTGCTTGTTAGTTCAGGACTGTCTATGGCTGGAGCATCCTTTGTGATCCAGAGGTATTGTCCATAGCAGTGGGTCCTTCATAGAGCCTGACAGTTTTCCAGCTTCAAACAAAGAACCATTCTGAACCACATAATCCTATTAGGAATGTGGTAGGCACACAAAACACCTTTGATTTTGATTTCCTTTATTGAGGTGGCATCTGTACCTGCACAAGTATCTCCTGAAAGGAAAGGGACAGCTAAAAGTAACCTGTAATGAAGAGGAATCCTTTTAAAATCAGGAGGGAATTATGTGGCCAGGAACATGTCAATAATCAGGCAGAAAAGCAGACCCACGATTTAGGTAATTTTTATTATTTTATTGCAGACAGGAATAAATGCTAATTGACCACAAAACAAAGAAGTCCTTTGTGAATATTTTCAGTGTCATTTGGACTTTTTCATGTGTGTGAAATCATAACTTAGAAGCAGTCAGCAGCCCCTGTATTGTTAGTCTGTAGCTACATCCCTCACTGACCCCTCTTGTAATGGCAAAATGTAGTATCGGGTGCTTGGTGTTCAGCCTCAAATTGAGTTCGAATCTTGGTGCCAGTCTTGCCTTTCCACTTGCTGCTGTGTGATGTTGGGCAGATTAGCTTTTAAAATTTCAGTTCCCATAATAGTGTTCGTTGTGCTAATATGAAGCTGTCAAGGCCACCTTGTCATACACCGAATACATAAATAGTGATCAGAAATGGTAACTTTTGTCATGGCTAATTAGTCTTATTAGGAAGGAAGAAGCTGTTCTTGTACCAGCATAACTCAGTTGTTAATCTATAGAGTCAAAAATTTGTTTCTAGTTGTCTTTCTCTTAAATGCAAATGATATAGTACTAGTTTGCTATGAAATTGACTTTGCTATGGAGGTTTCTATGTTTAGTGAAATCCCAGCTTTTTAGTGAGGAATTCAAGGGCTCTGTTCTTGTTCCAGCCTTCCTTCCAGGCTTCTCTCCCATTACCATAGGCTCATGAATATGCCCCTCTCTCTTCAGATTCCCTCCTCAGACTTTGCAATGTCTGTTCTCCCAACAAGCTCCCACCTTTCAAGACCAGGGAAATAAGGTCAATTGAAGTAGCCTCAGAATTCCCACGACACTCTATACTCTCTACTACTCTCACAATCTAGTCTGCCTTATAATTATTTAGTTCTGGTCTTATCTCTTCCTCAACCCCATTAGGTCCAGACAAAATCAATCAACATAAAATACCTATATATGCTAGGGTTTCATTGTTTATCATTTACTCGTTAAAATATTTGATTATCCAGACACTCAGGTTAAATTGCGCTGAGGTTGAAAGAGGTCACGACTTGCCTAAGTTCACTTGGTAATAATACATGGAGCCGGAGTCCGAATCCAGAACTCAGTCCCTGTACCTCAGAGATGGCAAACACCTGATCTTCCTATGCTGGCATCTCCTGTCCCACATTCATGCAGATATCATTCATCTCTCATAGCACTCAGTCCCGTGGAGCCAAGATGCCTTAGAAATCCAAACCTCCAGGAAGCCCAGATAAATCCCCTGGAGTTAGCCTAAGGACAAACTTACCTATCACCTTTAACTGATTACCAAGTTTCCATTTTCTTGAGGCACAGGTGTTCTCCATCTCAGGCGCTCCTGAGGCTGCTAGCACAGTGCTTCACGCGTGGTTAATTAATACCCTTTGGATGAATAATTAAACATTCCATCAGCATGGAGTAAGGGAAAGCCATCTGGGAGGATATGGCAGGAAAGACAGGAAATAAAAGAAAATGCAACTTTTCCCCCAGAGTGAGACCTGAGAAGACAGCTTCATTTTGCTTTAGAGGTGGGGCTTTGGAGAGAAGGGAAAGAGAAACTAAGAGAGTTCCTTTGGGCAGACTTACTGAAACCTGCACAGCTGCTTTGTGGGAACAAGGAGAAAAGAAGTAGAGAAAAAGGAGACGAATGCATAGGGCAGGGTGGAGAGGAAGGGAAAGTGGCAGAAGTGATCTTCCTTGTTCAGAAGGTGGGGAAGGTACTGAAGCTACTGAGAAGACCCTAAGTTGGAAGTGCAGAAATTGAAGACTGAGGAGGCCTTCTCTACCTCAGGCTTGACCCTGCGGTAGGGTCATCAGGGCCATCATCTCATGGGAAAACACCCCCCAGAAGGGGTCTTGGGGCCAGCTGGCCTATCAGGAAGTACCAGCTGGGTAGCTTTCAAGTGAATTTTTGTAAAGGAAAGTATCTCAGTTTGCTAGGGCAGCCATAACAAAGAACTACAAACTGAGTGGCTTAAAAAACAAATTTATTGTCTCTGGGTCTGAGAGTCTAGAAGTCCAAGATCAGGGTGTTTGCAAGCCTGGTTCCTTCAAAGGGTTGTGAGAGAATCTTTGCCTCCTAGCTTCTAGTGGTTTTCTGATCATCTTTGGCATTCCTTGGCTTGTAGACCTCTGTCTTCTTCACATGGTGTTTTTCCTAAGTGTCTGTATGTATCTAAATTCTCTCTTTTTTATATGAACATATCACATTGGATTAGGGGCCCACCCTATTCTACTATGACCTCATCTTAACTAATTACATCTGCAATGACCTTATGTCCAAATAAGGTCACATTCTGAAGTACTGGGGGTTACAGTTATGACTTTAATTTATGAATTTAGTGAGTTACAATGTAATCCAAAATAGAAGGGTCTCAAAAACCCTCTGTATTGTAGCAGGTGATCTGGTCCTCACTAGAGTACTGAAATTGACTCTTTAAAAACTAAAAAACTAAGAAAAATGATCTCCAAAGTACCAATTTCAGAGCACTCTTTTCAACTGCTCTATGAAACCGTCTAGAACAGTATCTGGTCTGTAATAGACATGCAGTACTTGCTGAACGAATGAAACTTATGCAGTGGGGGACCCCTCCTCCTGAGAACTTGCTTCCTTGCCTGCCCTCCCTTCTTTTCTCTGTTTTCCTCCATCGCCCCTTTAAAGGTCAGAATTTCAGAGCTGGATCTTTTATACTCTACTTTCATCTGACATGTTCCCACCAAGCAGTGGTCTATCTCACCTAATCCTCAAGATAATGGCTGTCACTTACCAAGTGACAATTTCCAACTATGTCTCTGACATTTCTCCTCTTTGTATAAGACTAGGGTTGCCAGATAAAATAGAGGACACTCAGGTAAATGCCCCATGCAATATTTGGGACATACAGATATTTAAAATTTATTTATTTTTTATCTGAAATTCAAATTTAACTGGATATTCTTTATTTTGTTAGCTAAATCTAATAACACTTGTCTAGATTTTGGGTCTCTTGAAGTTAGGGAACTGCACCTAATTAATCATTGAGTAGTCAAGGTCCAGTGCATGGAAGAAATGTAGGGTTCAAGTGATCATGAAAAATGAAGGAGAAACTTTATTTTAGTGAAGTCCTGTACGTAGCAAATCTTAGTTTTTTGCTGTTATTTTATCTTCATTCTTGAACAATTCTTCACGGGATGTAGAACTCAAGGATGGCAATTATATTTCCAGCGAGTTTATTTTCATTCTCTTCTGGTTTTTATTGGTGGTGTTGAGGAGTCACATTAGTCTGTCCTTTTGAAGATAGTTATCTATATTTTCTTTGTTGCATCTAAATTTTTCTCTTTTTCTTTGGTCTTTGAATTTCTTTCTCTTTATCTTATTTGTGATCCTTTGTGCTTCTTGAATCTGTAGATTAGTGTCTTTCATCAATACTGGGAAATTCTCAGCTCTTTTTAAGTTATTTATGCCCATTCTGTTTCTCTTCTCCTTCTGGAATTCCAGTTCAATGGATCTTAGAGCATCTTACTCTTTCTCTTAATATACCTTTCATATTTTACTTCTTTTTGTCTTTCTATGCCACATGCAAGGTAATTTCTGTTCTTCCTGTTATCTGAGTCCCCCTTAAGCTCCTATCCATGGAGAATTTTTAGCATCTTTATTGAGGTATAACTAACATACCATAAAATCTACTTATTCTACGTATATATAATTCAGTGATTTTATTAAAGTTATAGAGTTGTGCAACCATGATGCAGTTTTCAAGCATTGCTATCATCCTCAAAGTTTCTCTCATGCTTGTTTGCAGTTAATAGGTATTAAAATAATTTTAATGAATTAATTTCCAATTATTCTTGCTTTGTAAGATTATACCACATGTTTGACTCTCTTACAGCATGCACTCATTCATTGAGTCATTTATTGTCTCTGGGATATTTCTCGATGTGTAGGTCAAATAAATAACTGTAGTAATTGATAGGTTGCCTTGTTTGGAAGATTATTAATGATAATGATGACGATGATAATACAATGACGATGATAGCTACCATTTATTCAATGCCTACGATATGCCTGGATCTATATTGACTGTTTTACACATATTATCTTATTTAAGCCTCGCAATAACACTAGAAAGTAGATATTATTTATCTCCATATAAAGGTGAGAAGACTTTGCCTCTGAGAGGATCACTGTCTTGCCTCAAACCTCATGGATATGAGCAGTGGAGTTGAAAGGGAAGCTCTGGTTTGACTCCTGTATCCTAGGATTTTAAATAGTAACATCACCAATCTAGTTGGTATATGGGCAAGCCCTTTTCATCCTTTTCTGGGCTTTGGATGATCTTTTAACCATTTCATTTCATCTTCAAAAATACAAGAAAAGGTAAAGAAATCAAATCAACCACTTTGTTACTCATTGCCAACTCCTCTAAATGTTAGAGAGAGTGGCGATTGAAGTAAAAGTTAATATGAGGCTCCAGAATTATCTGTTGATTTCACAAGTTCATGATCTGTCCACTCCCTCAAGCACCATGTGAACTTCCCCACATCTTCCAAGAACATTTTTTCTTTATATTACAAAAAACAGTCTTGTTTATTTGAGCCTTATGAGATAAACAAAATGTGTTTGCAGTGGTGGCGGGGCTGAAGTCTGAAGTGTAGAGAGGAGCATTAGAGAGAGGACAAATCAAGCATTTCAGATCATTGAGAGTGTGGGTGAAAATACCATTTTTTCTTTGCTTCAACAGTTGTTATTGTTGGTTAGAAATTAACAAGCTGTTACTCATATGTCTCCTTCACTGTTGATTCTACTTTCATTGGTTAAATGCACCTTATACAATATGGGTTCTATGAGGGGTTTAACCTCGCAAGGGCTGGGTCCTCAGGGTAAATGCTTCTAGTTGAAATAAATTTTCTCTGGAGGCTCGCCTATGTGTCTCCATCCATGGTCGTCTTTGAAGTGTGCGTGCTTTTTCAAGCACATCAGCAGGACCGTGGTGTATTTTATGAGACTGACCTTTTTCTTTGTGGTCTGTGGCTTAGCAGCCACTCTTGTTCTATAACAAATGAAGAATGAGGACAGGCAAAAGGATGTCTTCATGGCTGCTCTTCTCAGTATGTGACTAGGCATTCTAGGGCAGCTGAAAACATTTGTGTCCACATGACAGGACTCCTGGCCCGAGTACCAGATCTTCCTTATATGGCATCATTTACCTCTAATCAGGATACATTTTGCTCTTTGTGGAGAGTTTGGTATAGAAACTTGGTATGGGTGAACTGACTTTCTCTACTGTCTACATCTAAATATTCCAGTTGACATTATCCAGTAAGATGGTGTGAAAATAATTTTCATTTAGCGAGCTAATCAATAAGCAACTACATAAAGTGGCTTGTTGGAGAAGGATACAGAGACCTCAAACAGATAAGGTAAAAAGGAATGCTGTCATTGATTAGTTATGTCTGCCTGGCCATGGATATGGGGAATACAACACCTGTGCTAACTCATATAGCATCTTATATAACTCTTATTATGTTCTAAATGCTTTATATATACTAACTAATTTGATTCTAAATGACCACATGCAATAGTTATTATTTTATAGGCATAAGAGTAAAAAATAGTTATAATTTTAAGTTATAAGGAGGTCAAGTAACTTGACCAAGATCATATAGCTAGAGGGTTGAGGCAGGATTTGAATCCAGAGAGTCTAGCTACAGAGTCTGGGTTCTGAACCAGTGTACCAAACATTTCATTATTCCATTTTTATCAAGACAGACTACCTGGGTCAGCCTGGTTCAGTAAAGGCCCACATTTTTTCTGGTCTAGGATACAAGAAGGGGTATTCTCTACTCTCATGCTTACTAGACATGAGCTTCATGGATTTTTCTTGTCCTTCTTTCCTCCCATACTGACAAGAATTTAGATTCCTGACCTTGCAAAATTAGATGCCTTTTTCAAACAGAGAAAGAGGAAGCCTCAATGATGAATAGGTGCTCAGAACATATGTGGGTGACAGTTCAACCCAGATCTCTGAAATGCATAATGTCAGAAGGTGACAGGGAAAGTTGAAGACAAATAGTGAAAGGTGTTCTAAGTCCATCACTTGCCCTACCTGTGTCTCTTATTACCCCTTAGGTGACTTGTTTTTCTTTTTGTTTTAAAGTAACCGCTTATTAAATCCTTAATATTATTTAACCTTATCTTTAAAACAGCCCTAAGAGGTAGAACTTTACCTGCTTTATACGGGTAAGGAAACTCAGATTCAGGGACATAAAGTAAATTTTGTTCAAAGTCCCTCTCAGTGGAATCAGAAATTTTCAACTTTTTTTGGTGGTGTTGATGCTGAATTAAATGGATATCCCAATGAGCAAAAGAGACACTGGCAACTGGGTCCCAGAAATCCACCTGCCAGGCTTTACCCCTTTTTCCCACAGCTATCCTCAGACTCTCCAGTCCTTCATAGACCACATTTGGGAAACCACTGAAAGCCCCTTGCAGTTTAGCAGATTAAAATCCCATCCTGCCTTGGTGTGGTGTGGTTGACTATGGCTGATGTCTTCTCTTGCTGAAAGACTCCCCGTCCTGGGGCCCTTCGGGGGCATTCCCCAACCCCTTAAACACAGACTCCTCTTTTGACTCAACAGGAAGATATGAAAGGAAGTACATCTTCCTTGTCTGCAAGTTTTGCAGACTTCTCCAGCACCAATTTGCTTTCAAATTTCTTTCTAATTTGTATGTAAGATACTATTATTTCAAAAAGATTTGTTCAACTGTTACTCTCCCTTAGATAATCAATGTTAATTTCCTTCCATACTTCCTATTTTTATACAAATATATGTTTATAACAGGAAATATATGTATATATTTAAAGAAATGAAATTGTTATATATTCTGAAACTTACATTTTTAACTTCAGTGTATCATGGTTATCATTTCAAATCTCCACACATAAATTAAACTTATAATTCCCCACAGTGTGGACATACCAAAAGCCTAATATTTTCAGACAAGAACTTGTCACATTAGCTACTGGAAGTAAGCTCTTACGTTTTTGTCCCACTTCGAACAACGACAACAACAACAAACAACAACAACAACAACAACAACAACAACAAATGACATGCATGTACATGTTTGGGTTAAAAGCTAAGTTGAGGGATATATGTGATAACAGATTTTTGTGAGTTTATTAAGTAAAGATTCATATAAGAGAGTCTAGAGCAATGTCAGGCAAGGTGCACATGCTCATTAAAGGTTAATTAAATATGAAGGCATAATATTCTTTGGTGAGTAAAAAAAGGTCTGCGAAAGTAGAGGGAATTGATTTTTTATTCAATATATTTTAAAAGTAAGATTATTAGCTTTTCTTAGGTGTCTAAAAGAAATTGGAAGAAAAGGAGTTATTTTCCAATCACACACATGCTTCTGTGTTTCAGTTTTCTATGGTTAAAATAAAGCCAAACCACGTCAGGGTTGCATTAGATATTCAGTGTTCAGATAACAATAGGTCAGCACTTTCTCTCTGAACTGCTCTCCAAAGACTACAACCCCCCTGCCCCAAAGAATGTCAATCCTTACCCCTGTTTGGGCTGATTAGTAAAGCATTAGTCTGCTTTTAACCAACAATGAAAATAGCTTCACTCCAGGTACTTGTCAGGCAGTATAACCTCCAACTCCCTGACATTCAGAATCCACAAAAAGCCTAGTTGGTGGAAACAGTCCTAATGCATAGTTGTCTAAAGAATAACCAGTTCATCTTACCTTCCCTTTCAAATTCAAGTTCTATTCAGGAACATAAGAAGGCTGTGTGCACAGACCAGGTTATATATTGTGCCATAACCCCAGAAATACTTTTGCTGATTTATACTTTGGGGTATTCCATCAGCTTTCACCTTAGGTTAAGAAAATTGTAAAAAAAATTATTGTGATTAATGTATGGTGTTTGCAGTTTAGAAGACCTGAGTTTTAGTACCAACCCTTCTATCTGTTACATTCATGACTTTAGATGAGTCATGTGATTTCTGAGTTAATATAATACTGCGTAGAAACCATATATATAGTTGGAGGGAAAAAAGAACAACTCCTAGCTCATAGGTTGTTTGTAAAATTAAATGAGATAGCCCATTAGGTTCTAGCAGTACAGTACTCAATTCATGGTCTTCTTGGAGCAGTCATAATTTTAACTAGGATCCTCTAGTTCCTCTGTAAATCATAAAGACTGATGTCCAGACCTGATGAATGCTCTGGGCCAGTAGGTTATTCTCTAATTTGCCCACCTACTTGTGTTCATACCAGCCAGGTTGTATGCTTACCAAAGTCAGCTGTTTTGTTCCCAAACATATTTATGTCACTTGAACTTGTTATCATAATCATATATTTTGATATTTATATTAAAATATTCCAAAAAGTATAAATGGAAGTATTTCAATAAAAAAAAAAATCAAGGGAAGTATTTGGAAAGACTTCATAAAAGTGAGTGGCCAAGAAAGATTGCTGTCAGAGTGGATGTGGTTATAACAACTATTGTAAAAAATGGGGAAAGACTATAAAAAACTTAGATATACACATTCGAAATGTTTCACAAATTATCTAACTTCACACTAGTTTAATTCCAAATCATAGATGATGTATTGTAGATGTGATTTATAGAAGAAAGATGGCACCATTACTCAAATCAGAGGACTTAGAATTAAAGAAAGGGCATTGCCTGACACCAAAAGATTGGGGAATAAAGGTATATTCATAGGACTAATTTAAATAAAAGGTGTAAGGTATGTCTCTATCATGATGTTTTTATAAATAATTTTTCCCACTTTAACTTTTTTTTTTTTAAGCCGCTAGTTCACTTCAACTGTATTATTATAATTAACAGCATTTTTAAGACCCACAAGAGAAATCTCTTTCTGGTCCTCTTTGTAGTCACTCTTGGAAAGGTTAGAACCAAATGGAGACAATTTGATAATATGGTCTTTGTACTAATCTCATGCCTGCTTCCTTGTTTCCCTCTTATTTAATTTTTGCCATATATATATATATATATATATATATATATATATATATATATATATTTAAGGTTTATATTATTTTATGTAACTTTATGTATCACTTAAGATACAGATGCAAAACTCATAACTGTCTCAGAGAACTCCCTCCAGTTTCCCCTACAGATCCCTGCTGCCTCCTTACCAGCTCTGGGAAATCCTAGCCTAATGCCTTCCATGAACCTGAACTTTAGAAAATGAAGGTTACTGAAGGAAGGTGACGTTGTCTTCTGGCAACTTTTGCCTGTCACACAAATTAATCTCTCAACGAATTATACTGCCACATCTGAAAAGGAGTTTTCTGACCTGTCAAGGTACTTATATGAGTACACAGAATAAAATGCAGGACTTCACAATTTGTCTAACCTGACTGTAGGCTGGTCCTAACAGGCAACAGCCTTTGAGCAGGATTCAAAGAGTGCCCCGAAAACTACACACTAGGAAATACAGAGCATCATTTTCTTCATTGTTTCTAGTGGACTTGTATTTACAATAGAAGAAACAGAGGGGCATAATGGAGGAGAATCTTTATATCTGTCAGATCCCACCTATACGCTGCTCAGCACCTGGGCAACTTCATAGGGTCATTTCAGCTATGTGAGGCTGGATTCATCATCATTGAAATGAGATGATCATGATATATCAGTGGCTTTTAAAATACTCAGTGAGCACAAAGGTGGGAGTGTGTAGGACTTTGAGTTCTCACCTTTGCTATAACCAGAGGTAACTGACATTTACCTGGTTTGTTTATCTTGCTAGAAGAAAGAGTTCTACTACTCAAAGCAAGAAAAGGGGTCTTAAAAACCACTGGATTGGTTGATCTCTACAGTTTCTGCTTCTGTGAATGCAGCTGAATCTGCTGAGAACAGGCGATGACCTTTCTCCTTCATGTTGTCCTAACTAGGCCCTCTCTTAGATGTGAGCAAATGATAGCTGCCATCTTAGCCATCACTCGTCTCCAAATCCGAGATGCAGCATCAGGACTGAACCTTTATGGGATGCACACAGCAACTGGGGAAGTATGAGGTGCTGGTGCAGTGCCTCCTACCCAGGCTTTGGTGAGCACTCTCCTCTGCCCTCCTCATGCCTGTCCCACCCCCATACAATTTATTACTACTGTGGGGTCAGAGATATATATACATAATGCCAAGGGAGCACAGAGGATGGAACAACTAGCTTTGCCTGGGGAGTTGGAAGAGACTTTATGGTGTCTAGAATATAGTGACTTCTAAAATATATTCAATTTATTGAATGAGGGCATATTTGAGAAGATAGACTGGGGCTAATTGTTTGGAATTGAATCCTAGTTCCATTGCTTTATCAGATGTGTGACATTTGGCAAGTTACTTAAACTCTCTGCATCTCAGTTTCCCCATATGACAAATTGGCTAATATTACTGATCTCACCTCTTAGAGTTGTGAGGATTAAGAGTTAATATATGTAGGGTCCTTAAAACAGTGTTTGGCATGTAGTAAATGCACAATATGGGCTTGTTGATTAGCTTGGGTATTGAACAGGAGTTTGCAGGGTAGAGAAAGGAGGAAAAGACAGTGCATGGGGTTTAGATTAAAAACACAGGTGTTCTTTTCAGTAAGTCTCTGAGAGAACTTACTTTTATCAGAATTAAAAAGAAAAAACAGTGGTGCATAAGCCCCAGTTCCATGCACTTGTCTTGCCATCCTCTTTTGGTCTCACTCTCCCTTCTCCACCCCTCCTTTCCCTTTACTTTCTGTCATTCTCCTGTTCCTTCTTTCCCTCTCTCAGTCCTCTTTTTCCTCTCTCCATCTTTCTCCTCTTTGCTTCTTCCTCTCATTTCCTCCATCACTTATTAACCCTCTGAGATCATTCTTTCTCTCTCTCCTTATTTCCCTGTATCACTATCTTTTCTCCCCCCTTCGCACCCCAACCAAGCTGACTCTATAAATATTTCTCCAAAGCTTGAAAAACCAGACCCTCCATTTTTCTGTGCCCCCCTTCCTCTAGCAAGAAGCTTAATACTATATATTCATAGTATTAAGAAACAGACCAGAACAAGGAAATAAATCTTTGTTATTGTCATTACTGTTGGTTGTCAGTGAAAAGTACCAGCGGGTGCCCTTTATTGCCAACACAGCCAGGGCTCTCTTGATGACATTGTAGCTTGAGGTGATCACAGCCTTTGGCCTTCTAACTTTTCACCGTCCAACACTCTAGCAGTTTTCAGGATTTAAATGGCAGTAAGCAACATGGACAGAACCACCCCTGCTGAGACCTTCAGAGGGCTAAAGCCTGAATCATGAGAAAGACAAAATTCCTGAGTTTATTTCACACAGAAATTAATGCTCAGGCATTAGTAAGAAGGAGCCCTGGGGCCAGGGCAGAAGGCCTTGGAAAGGTCTAGCCTGGGCACCTCCCTAGAAGGGCCTTCATTTCTCTTATTCTGAAAATGATTCCTGCACGACACCATTCAAAGTTCTGGGCATGTAGTCTTGACAAGGCAGAAAAGGTCCCTTCTCCTCTGGAATAACTTTTAATGGGAGAGGTAGACCATAAACAAGTAAAAGCATAAACAAGATACTTTTAGATGGTTAGAAGTGTTATAAAGAAAAGAAAATAGGGTCATTAATAAAGGTATCTTGGTAGGGAAGGGTTTGCTTTAAATCACTCCTGAGAGGAGCCCTTTGAGCTGAATTCTCAGTAACAAGAAGGAGCTGGCCACATAAAGACCTGGGGAAGGGTGGGTGCCAAAGACCCTAGGCAGAAGAGTTTGTAGAAAAAAGCCTCAAGGGATGGAGTGTAGGGACCAAGTGGGAAAGGTGGTTGGTCTACAATGAAATTGGGGAAGGAGGCAGCGGCCAAGCCTTGTAAGGCCTCATAAGCCAAAACTCCCTTTGTAAGTCACAGAGACTGATGAATGATTATATCAGAAAAGGGATTTATTGAAAGGAGTTTAGGTGGCACTCTAGAATGCCAGGGACAGATGTGGAAAAGCAACTAGAGCATGGGACAGAAGCTGGACCCCGGCAATGTAGTACTTGTGCTACCACCCATGCCAGCACTGGTCACCAGACACTTCCACTAGACCACAACCAATGCTGTGTCAACCTGCCACCCAGATTTCCTGCAGTCACCAAAGCTTGATTCAAATGGTGGGTATATGGGTATATTGGGGTTCTCTAGAGAGTAGAACCAATGTGATGTAGGATGTATGCATGTGTGTATATATAGTATATATTTTACTATAAGGAATTTGGTCACACAACTGTGGAGATTGAAAAATCCCAAGATTGGCAGTTAGCAAGCTGGAGACTCAGAAGAACCGAAGGTGTAAGTTCTCTTCTAAGTCAGAGTCTCAAGTCAGGAGAGTACCAATGTCCCAGATCAAAGACAGTCAGACAGAAAATGGAAATTCTCCCTAACTCAGGAGTTTGTTCTAGTAAAGCTTTCAGTGATAGGACGATGCCCATGCATACAGAGGAGGGCAATCCACTTTACTTAGTCTACAGATTCAAATACCAGTTTCATCCAGAAACACTCTCAGAGACACATCAGAATATTTAACCAAATATCTGGGCACCTCACGACCCAGTTATGATAAAATTAACCATCACAGTGGGCATGCACAGCCAATTGGCTAAGTGGTCAGTTGCCCAATTCTTGGGGACAAAAAAAGCCTGAAAGTGAGTATTCGATGTATTCTTGTGTGGAAAGTAGAGTCTACCACCCATTGAAACTCAAAAGTCAGGGAATTTCCCCAATATGGAAAGTGGGTTAGGATTCTGGAAAACCAAAGAAATGACAGGTGTCTAGTCTGTCATGGCAAGAGTTAGCTTTTTTATTTAAGTCCAATGGGAAGTGACTGGAGGACTTTAAACAGGAAGTAATGTAATAAAACTTATATTTTTAAAAGGTCACCCTGGTTGTTAGGTGGAGATTTCAAAATAGTCTAATATATTAATTTTTTAATAATTACTCTTCTTTGTTTTCTGTTTAAGAAATAGCTAGCTTTTTCTTTTATGACCATGAAGATATTTTTATATTTTATCTTCTAGATGCTTTATTCTTTTATCATTCATGTTAAAGGTAGAATCCACCTAGAGCAGATTTTTGTATGTGGTGGAAGAGTCAAATAGCATTTTTTCCATATGGATATTCAATTGACATGGCTCCATTTATTGAAGAGAGCATGGCTTATCCACTGCTCTACCTTGCCACTTCTATTGCCAATAAAGTATCCGTGTGTGTAGATCTATTTCTATGCTCTCAATTGTTTCTTTGGTTTATTTTTATATCCTTGTGCAAAAATCACATTATGCTTTTAACCAGGGCTTTGTAACAAGTCTAGATGTCTGGCAATATAAGTTCTCTAAATGTGAGCTTTCTCATAATTTTAGGGAAGGAAGACTTTTCTTGACCCTTTGTATTTTCATATAATATTTAGAATCACCTTGTCAATTTTTAACAAAACTACCTGCTGGGATTTTGATTGGCATTGCATTAAATCTATAGATCAATTTGAGGAGATTGACATCTTTACAATATTGATCTTTTGGATTGTGAAAATTGATTTAATTTATTTATGATTTTTTAAAATTTCTCTCAGTAACATTTGATAATTTTCAAAATGTATACCTTGAATAGCTTTTATTAGATTTAGACCTAGGTCTTTGACTGTTTTGTAAATCATAGTTGAAAAATTTTAATTTGCTAATTGAGGCTGGTATATAAAAATGCAAATAATCTTTTATGTCGATCTTATATTCAGCAATCTTACTATATTAACCTATTATTTATAATAATTTAAACATAGATCTTGGGTGTGTATACAAATCACATCATCTGTAAATACTGATGGTTTTATTTATTGACTTCCAATCCTTTTAACTTTTATTCATTTTTACTACATTATTGCATTTATTCCATTATATTGGCTAGGACCTCCAACATAATGTTGAATGGAAGTAGTAATAGGGTTATTCTTATCTTGCTCCTGATCTCAAGGCATAGTTTCTTTAGGATTTCTGTAGATGCCCTTCACCAGATTAAGGGAGCATACTTCTATTTATAGTTTGAAAGAGTTTTTATTATGCATGGGTGTTAAATTTTGTGAAATACTTTTTCTGATTCTATTTAGATGATTTATATTATTTCTTCCTTGGTTCTAATAATGTCATGAATACCTTCTATTGATTTTCAAAAGTTAATCAACTTTGCCTTCTTGTAATAAACCCAAGAACGTGGTACTGATATATTTTCTTTTACATATTCGATTTGCTAATAATCTTCTTGGAATTTTGCATCTGTGTTTATGAGAGACTGGCCTGCATTGTAATGTGCTTGTTAGGATTTACTATCAGAGTTTTGTTGATCTAATAAAATAAGTTTGGAAGAGTTTCCTCTTTTTCTATTCTCAGAATGAGTTTGTATAAGATTGATGTGTTTCTTCCTTAAATAACTTAAATATTTGGAAGAATTCACTGATAAAGCCATCTAGGTCTTAGTTTTCTTTGCAGGAATGTTTTTACTACAGATTCAATCACTTTAACAGATAGATACAGGATTGTTTAGATTTTCTATTTACTCCAGAATCAGTTTTGGAAGGTTTGGGGGTTTTTAAAAGCTATTTGTCTAGTTCATGTAAATTTTTTAATTTAATGGCAAAAAATTGATCATATTATCCTTTCACTGTATTTTCAATGTCCGTAAAACATAGAGTGATAATCATTTTTTCCTTCTTGGTATTGGTTATTTGAGCACTCTCTTTTTTTCTGATAGCTTTATCAAGTTTATAAATTATTTTAGTCTTTTCAAAGATTCAACTTTAATTCTTTCATTAATTTTTCATTAATTTCTGTCCTTTATTATTTCCTTCTTCCTAACTTCTTGAGTTTTAATTTGCTCTTCTTTTTTAAATCAAGTTGTTTACTTAATTTTCAAACATTTGAGGATATTTTTATTATTGATTGCTAGCTTAATTCCACAGTGGTCAGAAAATATACTCTATATGATTTCAATGCTTGGTAATTTTTGAAATTTGCTTTGTAGCCCAGGATTCAGACACTTTAAATAAATATTCCATGAGCATTTTTAAGGCACATGTATTCTGCAATGGTTCAGTGTAGTGTACATATATTTATATATGTACATAGATGTGTGTATAAATATATAAAGTCAATTTAGATCTATTATCTATTTATATATTTATATCTATATTTATAAATTAGATTAATTTTGTTGGTAGCATTGTTTAAAACTTTTATATCTGTATTGATATTTTTGTCTGCTTATTTTATCAATAATGAAGAGATGTGTTAAAATCTCTCACTGTGTTTGTGAATTTTTCTGTTTCCTCTTTTAGATGGGTCAATTTTGCTTTATAAATGTTGAAGATTTGCTTTTGCTTCTGTAGGTAGTTAGAGTAGGGTTGGATCACCTTAACCCAATGAGTTAATTTAAAACTGAATCTTTGCGAGAGCTGGTCTATTGCCATTTATTCTTCACAGTTAATACTGTGAAATATTTTTAAATCACTCATATATTAATGTATTTAACAATTATTTCTTGCATGTTTACTATGTACTAGGCATTATAATAGGTGCTGAATCTTCTGTATTCTTCCATGGGTTATGAACAAAACGCAACTCTCTTTGAGATGGAATCCCCAGCACCTAGGTGACTGTTTCTTATTTGGTCTTCTCATTTCTCAGGGATTTCCATCCTACATTCTACCACTAGATATCCCTCTCCGAAGCACCTCTTTCTTCTCATTAATTACATACTCAAAAACCTGCCTTTGTTTCTTAGTGCCTGAGGAACAGAAGTCTGTTTTTGTCCAGCTGGGAAGCTCCACAAGGCACCACCTTATATCTTCCCCAAGGTCTTAGCAAAGAGTCTTACCACATGTTTGATCTGAATTCACCCTGAGGCCATTTCAAACAGGCAGTGACTTGGGTTTTATCATAGCTTGACAACATTTCTTAATTTTTCAGAACATTTTTCAGGCTAGAAAAACTGTTTTGAGGTCTCTATATTTTCTTTAAATTATGCATGAAAACTGAGTAGTTCTTTCTTCAGTTCAACTCTTCTTATATTATCATAGGCAGCTAGATAAAACAAGTTGACACTTTTAACATTCTGCCTAGAAATTTCCTTAGTCAACTGCTAATTAATTTACCCTTTTTGTCTTCCCTATGACAGCAGGTAACAGTTTTGCCAAACTTTCTGCAACTACATAACAGAGATTGCCTCCTCTCCAGGCTACAACAAACGTGTTCTAGTGTCATCCAGCTTTTACTAAAAGCACTCTCAAGGCCTTTCTAGTACCTTTCTGCCATTTGGTTTCAATGCAACATATATTAGGCTTTTGTTAAGGAAGCATCCCATTCCCTGCAGCAATTTCTATTTCTATTATCTCTTGCTGTAACAAATCATTAGAGAGGGTTAAAGAGGGTTAAATTAGAGGATTAAAGCAATAACAATTTATTAGTTTTCATTATTCTGTGGGCTGACTTGGCAGTTTTTCTGCTTCACATACAATGTCAGCTGTGCCTCTATAGTCATAGAGAGTGCAGGTTGATGGACTGAAGTCTCTGGACTAGATTCGCTCACATTTTTAGTACCTTGGTGGGGATGGCAAGAAGATTAGGCTCTGTTGACAGGCTGAATTGTTGGGCCATTCTCTCATTTCCCATGTAGTCCCAGAACCTCTTCCTCTGAACATGGTTTTTCCATTAGGGTAGCTGGACTTCTTACATCTGGCTCAAGTAAAAATGGCACTTTATTTCCCATGGTCCAAGGATGTCTTCTAAAGGCTTTATTGGGTCCCGGGTCTCTTGGCCTTCAAAGAAAAAGGCAACAGGAGAAAATATTTTAGTCAGTTTTTCTAATCTCTGCCTAGAGATTAATTCTGCAATTATTAGAAGATTGCTGGAGACATTCCTGGCCTCTCTCAGTTGGGACATTTTCTAAAAGTATTTTTACTTCCTAAAAGCAAATGCACAAAGGATGAGAAGGAAGAGGAAATGGGCATCTGTTGAAGCAGATTAGTTTGCTATTCTAAGGAAATGTTTGGTAAAGTATAGTGATTATGACTATTAACTAAATGAGGTCTTTGGTATTTTCTCTGGATTTAAAAATACCCTGCACTTATATAAATCTTATTTTTAAATGAGCAAAGCACTTTAGCCTTTTAACATTCTCAAAATGATAAAAAAGATGTTTTAATTATATACATCTGGTAGGAAATGAAGAAAAGTTAAATAACTCTTTCAGAATTATCCAACTAATAAAACCATCCTCTCTATTTCATCATCAATTAATTTTTAAAAGTGTATTTATTCTTTCAACATATATATTATTGATTACCACTATTTATCAATGAGCAATCTCAGTGTATATTTCCTGATTACCCGGGGCCTGGTATACAAGAGTAAGAAACCATTCATGAAGATTAAATTCTAGTGGATGAGCAGAAATTAATCAAATAATCTTACATATTTAAAGTTGTTCATGACATGTACTATAAGAGGAACCATGAGTGCATATTGTAGGGACATACGATATATCTCAGGGGGTCAGAGAAAGCTTTCTTGAGAAGTGACACTGTGCTAGATGTTAAGTAGATGGAAAACAAGAACATCCAGGCAGAAGATAAATTGTGTATAAGGCCCTGAGGCAGGTAAGAGCTCTGAACCTTTGAGAAATGGAGTGAAAGTAGGTGTGGCTGGAGTTTTGACAAAACAGGTAAGGGATTCATGGATGCAGCTGATGGGGCAGAAAGATGCCACATTATGGCCTTTGTGGATTACATTTATGAGCTGCCTGACTTTAGGTAAATCCCTTAACCTTCCTAAGTCTCAGTTTCCTTAAAATGAGGATAATTTTCAATACTCAAAAGCTCCATCTCTGACCTCACTTTGGGCTCTAAGTCGTTCAATGCAATTTGACATATTCATTTAGATATTCAACAGGCAGATGCAGCTCGTTTTCAAAACAGAGCTGTTGATTCCTACAGCTCCATCCTCTGTTTGAAGGCTTTTGGTTTTTTACCATTTCTGTCTTCTCTACAACAGCAGATAACAGTTCTGTCAAAATTTCTGCCACTCTGTAACACAGATCGCCTTTTCTCAGGCTACAGTAAAAATGTCCTTAGTGTCTATCCAGCCTTTACTATCTATCTTCCCTTAGTTCAGTGATTACTTCCATCATCCACCCACTTGCTCAGGTCAAAATCCCAGAATTTAGCCTCCATTTGTCACTTTGCCTCATGTTCCATAAGAAGTAAGTCGTGTTGACTCTGATGCCAAAATAGATTCCAAAACAGCTACTTTTCACCATCTCTACTGTTATCAATGTAATCAAAGCCTACATTTTTTTTTCATTTGGATTATTGCAATAGCCTTCTAGCTGTCTATTCCTCTCTTACAAACTATTATCCACTCAGCAGCCAGAATGTTATTTTTAAATGTATATATTTTCATGTCATTCCTCTATTTGAACACTCACTCCTATAGTTTTCCACTGCACTTAAAATTAAATATAAACTCCTTACCATGACAAGTCCCCAGATGAGCTAGTCCCCACCTGCCTCTCTAATATTATTTTGTACTGCTTTGTCACTATGCTCCAGACACATTGGTACCTTCTGTTTGTTTCTCACCATGGCAAGCTTGCTGCTGATGATTATGTCACTGGATCCTTTTTATCAATTAGACTTCAGCTAAAAGAAATCACATTCCCAGAGAGGCCTCTTATTCAATCTAAATCAGCTGCACTCTAGCCTCCTACTGGATAGTCACTATCCTATTATCCCTTTTTAGTTTCTCAGTAAAAACTACCAGTCTCTGAAATTATCTTAACCACCTGATATTATCTTATTCATTTATTTATTTCTTGCCAACTTCCAAATGTAAGTTCATGGGAGTGAGACCTTGTCAACCTAGTCTTCCTCAACTAGCAAAGTGTCTGGCATAGAGTAGGAGTGCAATATAGGTACTTGTTGGCTGAAAGAACGAATATGTGGATGAAACCAGCTTACAGGGGTCTCACTCAGCCCAAGAGCCAAAATCAGTTTGCCTAGACTGCCTGCTCTGGTTACATGGCAGAGACACACTGAAAGCTGCTAGTTCTTGAATTAAGGCCAGCATTTTATTGGTAAAGAATCAATTTCAGTTTTCAAGGCCCAAATTAATTGCCTTTAGTGCAAGTTAGGGTCTGTTGTGAACATCACTGTGTGTATCATAACTGATATATTCCACCTTGATGTGTAATTTCCATGTTAGTAGGTCGCTTATACCAATGATCAACTTTTTATGTATATTTCAGTTTAAAAACAAACATAAAAGGCCACAGGAAAACCATCTCCCATGGCAGTACATAAACTTTCAAGTAATGGTTTAAAGCATTTATTGATTGCCCAATGGATGATTTGTAATTACAGATTATACATTTGGTTAATAGGTCTTTGTGGGCCCTTTGAAATTTGTTTTATTGGGCTAACAGATAATTAGGGTCTTTTATGTAGACACATCACAACCGCTCCTCTGGAGCAATTAAAGTTTGCTGAATGGATCCCCAGCTCTGCTGTTTCTTTGATACATCCCTCCAGCTTCTATTATAGCTGCTCAGAGTAGCCGGAGGGGTGGGAAGGCCCAACTGGTGTTTAAGAAGGCAGCTTCTGAGGTAGAGGTATACCCTGGCAGCAGTAGCAGCCTGGGTGGAGCGAGGGAGAGAGAATTTGTCCTATGCTCCCGGAGGCTGCCCAGCTCCCCCAGCCAGCCAGGCCCAGAGCACACTGATGCTCTCTCACTTGGTCTGCTCCATGCACCTGAGTTGGATCAACCTCAGCACTGTCTTCCTCAGGCAGGACACACCTTTTTTTTTAGATTTCAGTTCCAAGTATCTGTTCCCAAGCTGGTGCTGTGTCAACACCACTTTGTTCTTTATGATTCCTATTTTGACAAGTATTTTTAAACACTCATCCCAAAGTTCTCATCATTCAGACTCAGAGGAAATATCCTAGATTAGAACATGGACTCTGGAGTCTGACAGTTTTGGGTTTGAGTCCTGGCTTTGGCATTTACTAGCTATGTGACTTTGGGAAAGTTACTTAAACTCTATAAACCAAGAAGAAGAATATTAGTAATAGTCAACTTTTAATGGACACTTGCTATATGTTAAGCATCATGCTATTTCCATACATTTTTCTTCCTAATACACACAAGAAATATTTATTTATTAAAAATTATCATCTTGATTTTAATTGATGACAGAAATGTCTTGATACTTAAATAACTTGCCCAAGGCCACAAGTGTTATAAGTGACAGAGACAGGATTGGAAACCAGGACTGGCTCATGTGCTCAACCACTATAGTCTCCTCTCTCTTGAGAGGATATATCTCATAGAAGTAAGTTACAACAGTTTCACAGTGGCAGATTCCCAGTGTCCGGCAGACTCTGGGGTTCTTTTGCAAGCTTGGAAAAGTACCCTACACCTCTTCAACACCAGAAAAGAAAAATTTAAACTAGAACTACCTTATGACTCAACAATTGCACTTCTGGGTATTTATCTGAAGTAATCTAAAACATTAATTCAAAAAGATATATGCACCTCTATGTTTACTGCAGCACTGTTAACAATAGTCAAGCTATGGAAGCAATCTAAGTGCCCATCAACAGACTATTGGATAAAGGAGATATGGTACATATATACAATGGAATATTACTCAGCCATGAAAAAAAACCCAAAATCATCATTTGTGACAACATGGATGGACCTAGAGGGTATTATGATAAGTGAAATAAGTCAGACAGAGAAAGACAAACCAATGATCTCATTTATATGTGGACTCTAAAGAACAAAATAAGTAAACAAATAAAACAGAAACAGACTCATAGATGCAGAAGACAAATTCATAATTGCCAGATGGGAGGGGGCTTGGGGTACTAGGCGAAAAGGTGAAGGGCTTAAGAAGTACAAATTGATAGTTACAAAATAGTCACAGAGATGTGAAGTACAGCATAGGGAACATAGCCAATAATCTTGTAATAACTATGTATAACGTCAGGTGGGTAATAGACCAATTGGGAGATCTCTTCATAAATTATATAAATGTCTAACCACCATGCTATACATCTGAAACTAATACAAAATAATATTGAATGTCAACTCTAATTGAAAAATACATACATACATACATACATACATACATACATACATAAATACACAAATAAATAAAAACCAATGTGAGCCGGATGCTAATGTTCGCTTAGCTCACAAAGGGTTCAGATTAAAGAAAAAAAAAAAAAAGAATCCCAATGACCTATTTTTTTTGGAATACCACTTGCAATGTGAATTATTTCCTCATTGGTTTCAGAGCCCAAACCATGGGAAATAGAGAGCTATGGACCTAGTCTTCTCTGAAGCATTCTGTTCACCTCAAAGAATGGGGAGGGATTCGAGAACTTCCAGGAGGTTCCAAGGATTCTGATACATAGATCACAAGGCAGTCCGCTGGTGAGAAGAAGAAAGTCAAAGGAAAACAGATACCCTAGACCTTGTTCTTTATAGGTGACCTCTATCTACTCTGATCCTTCCCCTAGCAAATGACCTCTAGTCATTCCATCTTTTCCCCTAACTTTCTTGCTGATACTACTGCTTTTTCAAATCCCAAGCAACAACAAAGAAGGCTTTAAATAATCTCTGGGAAGAGTTTTGGCTGCATCAGACGCATACCTTCCTTCGAGACATCTATAAGCATTTAAGAGAGTACTGTTTCCCTGACTACAGATGAGAGCCCTATGTGTTAGGTGCCTGTAGAGCTTTTCCATTTTTGTCCCTTAAGATGATCACAAGCTGCCCTTGTGGGTTTCCCTTTGGCTTTGTGTTTTGGGGGAGAAGTCAGTTAGGAAAGAGGACTAAAGGCCAACAGGAGGTGGCTGAGTTTATGAAGTCTAAATAAGCAATATGAGCATGTAGACTTAGTTGAGGGACCGGTGCACTCCTCAGGGGACAAGCTGGGCCTATTTCACTCTTTTCTGAGCCTCTGAATGCCCTGGAGCCCAGTTACAAAGTCAGCTCCTTCTGCAAGCTCAGTCTAGTAGACTGGAGGAAGTGCCCTTTGCTTCAGAAGGGTGATGCTGAGTCTAAAGTTTAAAAGTTTATAATACAAAGTTTAGTGCTTTATGAAGCACTTTATATGCATTATCATATATCTTCTCCATATAGATTCTGTAAGATAGATATTATGAACTCTATTTAACAGACGAAAAGACTGAGACTTAGAGAAGTTGAATATATTTCTAAAGGTCACATAGCATTTAAGGTAGTTGATAAAGAATCAGACTTAGAGTTATTCAACTTATCAACTATTTCATTGGTTCTAACATAGTCAGGCAATGTCTCAGGTGCTGGGAATACAATGGTAGTCAGAAAGATGGAATTTTCCCTCATGGAGCTCACATTCCAGTTGGAGAGATACTTGTTGGACAAAGAAGTACTCAAAAAAAAAAAAAAGAAAAGAAAAGAATAACTATAGATAAGAGCAGTGAAGGAAAAACACAGGGTACTAGGAGGAAAGGTAGCAAGGACGCAATTTGGATGTGGTATGTGTTTCCGTGTGGGGTGTATGCATGTGTGTGAATGTATCACTGAAGACCAATTATAACATGTGAGACCTGAGAAACAGGGGGAAGAAATTGGGAGAAGTGTAGGGGTAAGAGGTTTTAGCAGAAGGTAATGCATGTGCAGGAGAAACTGGGTGTGCCTGAAGATCTGAGAAAGGCCAAGTGTGTCAGGCAGAAATGGAGTGAGCAGGAAAAGAGTGGCGTAAAACGAGATCAGATTATTGGCAGGCTTAGCTAGCTCACATAGAACATTTTGCTGTAGGTTTTATTCTAAATGTGATGAGAAACTGTTAGAAAATTTTAAGCAGGGAAGTTATTTGGGTTTTACATATTAAAATGATCATTCTAAATGCTCAATCAATATTAGATTGTATGGGAGACGAGTAGAAGCAGGGAGACCAATTAGGAGGAGAATATTGCAACAATCCAGCGGAAGGATGACAGCCTTAATCTTCAAATCCTGGAATTTTTGGCTACTGTATGTGCTATAATTGTAATTCTAGAGAACTGGCTGACAGTTGAGAAGGGTTCTCATTTGCTGTATTTCTTAAATCACCCTTGAGTTTTCTCTACTTACTAGGTGTTGAGGGACAAAGGAGCCCTTGGCATAGTTAAGAATTGGGTAAGATATCAGCTGCACAGTTCCAGGATTAAAAAAATCACCTCTTCATGATCTAAGAAGCTTCATAAAATGCTGTGTAGATGACATTTAAAAAGGAAACTAACCACAAGAACTTTTACTAACCGTTCCTTACCCACTAAGGGATATTCTACCACTTTTACAAACTATGTGACAATGGACAGTTTACTTAACCTCTCTTAACCTAATTTATATCATCTGTGAAAGAAGGAAAAAAAGTAGTACTTTTCTCAAAGAATCATACGAGAATGACATTAGATTTAGAATTAGATTCATATTAAATGAGGTAATACAAACAAAGATTAAATAAGTAATACATCTAAAGCTCTTAACATGCCTAACATAAAAAGCATTCTGCTTTCAATAAATAATAACTATCATAATTATTAGTAATGATAATTTTACAGTGTAAATGGAATAAAATTAGATACCAACATCACTTTCATGGAATAATTAATTCCTGTCCCTAGGCAAAGTATTGATATATGTAGTTTAACTTATAAAACATTACATTTCCCATCACCCAAACTATTTTAAAATGCTTTGAAATTCTTGGATGAAAGGAATTATAAAAACATAAAATATTATTATTCCAAAGAGAAAGTTTATCCTACAAAGCTAGACTTTCCCTAATGACAGCGAGCCATCATTGGAGTAGCCTGTTGCATTATCAAACTGAACAGTTGACAGTACTGAACACAATTACAGATTCTGCTTTAAAAATCAAACATTAATTGGATTTCTGAATGCCATTTGAACTATAGAGGAAGACAATTCTTCTGGCTCTAAAACCAATTTCCTTTTGGTCTAACTCAAGAGTTTTACATCTTTGATTGTCTCCTAATGGCTTCAGGTAAGCCTGGAACTAAAGCATTAGCTTCTCAGTGGAGTAAGGGCATATCAAGTATCAAATGCACAGGGCTGCCATTTATCTCTTTCCAATTCTGCTGAAAAGACTGCCCTTTGAAAAATCTGTCTGATGAGAGAGTACTGTAGGGGAAATGCCTACAATTATCACCTTTTCTAAAACTCAGTGGTGTGAGCTTAATCCAAAGACAACTCAGAAGATTCTATACTTAACCTAACTCCAGTGGGTAACCTGTATACCTCCTTGACCCATATGGCTCAGCATCTATGAGACTTCTAGTCAAAGATTTATAGAGCAAACAGCCAAAAGTAATCAAGAAGGAATCCAGCCTCTAAGTTGCATCTCTTACAAAAAATTTAAAGAGGTTATGAGTATTCAATTTATAAGCCAGAGACACTTTTCATATCTCCTTTTTTCTCTCCCCAACTTTCTTTACCCCATATCACCCTTCAGTTCCCATTTACTAACACCCACCCTCCCCACAAAATGTTCCTTTATCTCATTTAGCTTTTCATCTCTCACTCAGAATTTAGATTAACTTGGATTCTCTCTCTGACTTCTTTTCCACAACCTCCAACCTGTGATCTTTTTTGTTTTTCCTTTGCCCATTATCCATTTTTGTATTATGGTTGTCAAAGGATTTAACTGACAGAGGCTAAGTCTCCACAGGGAACAGAAATATTCCATCCTAATAAGGACTTGATATTTGGTCCTATGATATGCTGAATGTTGTGCTAGAATATAGTGTACTGTGGGCATGGGGCTAGGACCCATGTTGCTTGGATTTAGCCCTAGTTTGAACACAGTCCCCTGTCCTCAATGTGGAAGAATTGAAATGGACCAGTGAAGGAAGAGGGGAAAGGAAATGTGAGTGAAGCTGGCTGTGTTGATCCTGATGGAAGCTTAGAAATATGGAAAATAGTTGTCTGTCATTAGCTGAGGTGCTTACGAAAGAAATGTGGAGGGAAGAGAAAAGAGTAGGAGAGAAAAGGGATGATGGAGAAGAATGCAGAGGGGTCCATGGGTAGGGTAAGAATGAAAGAAAAGAAGAAATAAGGGTCAGAGAGAGGTGAAGGACTCTTAAAAAATCTACAGTCAGCAACTCGATTGCTTCTGGCTGTGATCACTGACTCATGATCCAAGAAACTGAAAGAATTACAGTGGCATAGGTGATATGCCAGGGGCAGGTTTCTGATGGAATACTTGGGACTGTGATCAAAAATATTCCTTGGCTATGAATAGTTGAATTAGCCTCCTAAGAATATGGCTCCAAATAATGAGCAGGTATGATACACTTCTCCATTATCCACACCCATTTTATTATGCTTTAGAAACATTCCAAGTTCTCTGCCCTGGCTCCTGAGACATCCAAGCCCAGAATATCTGCTCTGGAGATTGAGCTAATAGAGATTAGTCAGTGAAAGTTTACTTAGATGTTGCCTCTCATTCCCAAGTAGGTCAAGACAATGACTGACAGTCTTGAATTGACTGCCTGCCTTTTTTTTTTAAAGGTTGAAAGTAACTTTGGAAGCCTTACATGAAAACGTCCTCCTTTTACAAATGAAAAAATGAGGGCCAGAGTGAAAATTTAAAAAAAAATCTTCTTGCAAGGTTAGATCCTTACTTCTCCATCTCCAGAAAAGTTAGAAATGAACTCCATGGTGCCTCGAGACTGATTAACAGAACAGGACTAATGACAAATAGGAATCCAGAGCACTTCCATTTCCATGATTCTTTTTCATTCTCAGAAAAATATGGTAACAAGGATAAGTGGGGCAGACCTATTTCACAGATGAGGAAACTGAGTTTAAAATATAAATAAGAGAGAAAGAGACCTACTGCTTCAGATACTATATTCCAGATGAAATGCCTCCCTAACAGCCTGCCTCCTTCTTACTTGTGTGAGTGGTTTTCTTAACCTGCATTCCCACCTTTGTGAAGCTGCTAAAGTTGAACAGTTCAAAGTGGAGCCATTTTGGTTCATTGATGCTTTGTTTCAATATTGACAACGAAAAGACCTACATGGTGTCCACCATCAATAGAATCACTCAAAAGGCAAATTGCACAGTAGAGAGACTGTTCAAGAGTCAGGGAAGAGTGAGGGTAAAATGGTGAGAAAGAAAAGAATCTTTTTTCCCACCAGGTCTTCCCTCTTACTTCATACCTTTGATAACTTCTTCCTCCCTGCCCCATGTGGGCCTTTGGTGCTCACTTCAGTGGAAGCATCAAGAAGATGATGCAATGCAGTGGTAACCACAAATTGTCAGGCTGTTGGCTGATGGGTAGCCAAACAAGACAGGACAAATAGCTTCTTTCTCCCACTTAATCTCTCCCTAAAGATCCTTCTTTAGCACATACTGTTTAAATATTCCCAAACACTGTGAAGTGCAGGAAACTTCAAAAGGTGTCTGACCTATATGTGCTCTGATAACATGTTTTGGACATGTAATAGGGTAAAAGCTAATGATATATAACTATTCTCAGTACCTCTTATCTCCACCTTCCACTGACTAAGGGAATGCTGTCTTTGGCAGCTCAGTGTCTTCTCTCCCGCTGACCACCTCAGGGGACCAGCCAGGCTTTTCCTTTATCACAGATGGTTTGAAAGTTCCACAGACCACTCAACGCGTCATTTAAATGTTTTCCTTCCCTGATTCCCCTATTGGCCTGCTTCTCCTAAACTCCCTACTTTCTGCTCTGACCCTTTTTTCCTTTTTTAGTCATAAGGTTAACATTCACTTTCTTTATTGGACAAGTGCAAAAGAGGAAAACCTGTCTTCTTTTTCTTCTACCTATAGCCAAGCATCAGAATTTCAAGACAGCTGAGTGTTGATAGTGGGAAGCGTCTCAGAGAACAGAACCTCATCCAGTAAAACTGGGCTGTTGTTTTGGGATCACACGCTGTGAACTGACTTATTGTTTGAAGTGATGAAAAAAGGTGTTGGGAGACTTAGAGGAAAGTCTCACTTTTTGGAGTCGGTAGTGCTCCCACAGTCAGAGAACCGTCTTCTGAGAGATTGGCAGCTAGGAAATGTGAGATTATTTTGGTAGCTCTCAGCAGGAATTGGCTAGAGTCTGTACGTTAAATAAATACAAACTGTCTATTTAATTATTTAACAACGAGAACAATTGTCCCACTGTTGGCAAGTGGAAAACAGTCAACACTCCAACTATGTAAAATCTCATTTTGTTCCCATGATGTGATTTGACCCTGCTTGCACCCACAGGCTTGTCTTCAACCCTCCAGGGCATCTTGTTGCTATTTTATTGGAGTTGGAATGTGGTTGGAATTGGAGTACAAATCTCTATAAGAAAGGCAATGCTGGAGAAACAAGAGTCAGTTAACCTCCAAACCGGTTCCAAACATTATGTTGAAATTTCACTTGGTTTACGCTGGCTTCTTCTTTTTTTTTTCTGCCTCTGCCAAATTGTTGATGGCCGCAATTGCCTTTTGGAAACTGTTGAATTTAAGCAACTAGAGTCAAGGAGTCTCTCCTTTACTCAGGAATGTGTGCAGCAAAAGTTCAAATTCTTTTTTTTGAAAAAGTAGCTATAATGCTATGTCGATTTTACTGTTGCTTAAAAAAACCATCAAGGCTAATTTATATAACTGTGTAGAAGCAGGCTGAGGTTACTAGAATTTGTGTGACCTGAAGCACTGAATACTAGAAACCTATTTGATTCTAGCCTATATCAACAATCCTCTGCATTTATTGTGTATGTTTGTATAAATATAAATAAAAGTTTGCTTTTGTGTTATAGTAATGGTTTTGCCATGTCATACATACATTTTAAAATTTTGGAACCTAGAAGATGAATAATAGCATTTAACATGAAACATGGGTATTTATACTCAAGTTTAATAGAATACTTTATACTAACCTATAAAAGTGAAAAATAAAGGGGGTAGAGGAAAGAGGAGAGAAATAGAGACAGAGGAGAGACATGAAAGGAAGGAGAGAAGAGAGAAGAAAACATCAAAGCTAAGAGAGCTCTGAGAGACAGAACTAGGTCTCTTGTACTCCTTGATAGTACCTTTCTGTAAACTTAAAGGACAGGAAAACAAGTTGGGGAGCTCATTTGTACTCAGAGTTCCTTTTCTGTAGCATGTTACATTCTGGTTTTTACTAAGTTGATTGGAACTTGACTTCCATGAAGTTCTAAGCTTTTGATTTGGGCTGAGAATTACTATTTCACTTTGTGAAATGTAATTTTGGGGGAACTTTCTGCCTTGTCTATACATAGTGGAACCCCCAACCCACGTTAGTATTTTTTTTTTTTTCAGATTTTCAGCAGACACAGTGTACAGACTGTAATTAGCACTGGCTCATCTTGATCTCTCAACTCAAGGAAGTGTTTTGACACCTGAGGTCAAGCTAGACCCCTCTTATACATCCTCAAAGGCTTTGTACTTTTTGTTGGAAGCACTTATCCAGACTATTTATTTATTGTTTTATTTATTTAATTATTTATTTAATGTTTTCCTTCTAACCAAACTGTAAGTGCCATGAGAGCTGGGGCCATACTCTATCCCTTACCCTTGTTGATGAAGCACCTACAATGTCTAGTGCTTAGTAATTTTTTTTTAAAGTGAGGGAACCCTTGGTTGACCTCACAAATTACAAGGACCTTGTCAACTTACAATCCCTTATTTTTTACTTTTTACGCCTACAGCACCTGGTCTTCCTAGGTGGTCCCCCCTCCAAGTACTAACCAGGCCCAATCCTACTTAGCTTCCAAGATCAGATGGGATCGGGCTTGTTCAGGGTGACATGGCTGTAGACTAGTACCTAGTAATTGATCAATAAGTAGATGTTGAATAAATGATTATATTACTATACACACACACACACACACACACACATATATTCATATATGTATATAGTATGATAATATAGAATGTATAAATATCTGTAATGTCATGTGTATAGTCATAGAGCATATATATAAAATACAGTATACATACACACATATCCAATGTTTACTTAATTTCTCTGAGCTTCATTTACTCCTTTGTGGAGTGAAAGTTGATATAAACCTCTTTGCAAACCCCAAGTGCTAGACCAAAAGAAGGGATTGGAGTAATCTTTTATTTTAGACCCTATGGTACAGACCCCAACAAATACCTTACAAGCTTATGTAGGACATTTAAGTATCTCTCAGTCAAGCTCTCTCTCTGCTCAAGCCAGTCCAGCAATCAAATAACTCTAAATTTAGGGTCACTTCTAAATATAGTTCATTTCCTGTGCAATTCCTTCCCTGAAAGACAGCCATGTCCAACCAGAAGTGGGGCTAATGCTTCTTATTAGCCCAGTTGCATTTCTGTCTCTGTCTTGACTGCAAGTGTGTGAGCTGATTGGAGTGCCATGTGACTGTGTTCACGTCCAAGCTCAGAGGAATAAATTTTTCAAGCATGATTTGCAAGTCACACTATCACACGTCTCCTAAGTCCAGCTGTGTTGCAGCTGCCGCCTCCCCTGAATCCATTCATCTTGCACTTAGATCAAAAGCATGAGCACATTTGCCTGAATTGATTTGGTCTCAGCCCAGCTGTTCGTTTCCCATTGTCATCAGGATGTTTACAGACCTGTTGTTCTTGTTGTTCTTGTTTCATTATCATACTTAGGTCTGAAAAGTAAGTATTTTGCCATATGGTCCTGGCCATAGCAGGCAATTGGGCTAGCTGTTCTCTGTTACTGAAACTTTACAAAGGGATTTGTTTCAAACCTTCTTACCTAAGTATTCACCTACATATTGCTACAGTTATAACAAGGAAAGGGACTAGGGCTACACGTTTTGTTAAAGATAGGCCACAAGTGTCATTTTTGGCCTACTAATATTATCACATGATCAATTTTTAACTCTGGTCAAAGGACCAATTTCATCCAGAGACAAAGGCAGATTAGGGGAAGAAATTCATTCCTGTTTGGGTTAATTCAGTGAATATATTTTACCTTTCCAGAAAGTTATTTTGACTGTTCTTAAAGCAGAAGGATACCTGTCACTCACCAACAGGTATTTCGCTGGCAGGAACTGTTCTGGAAGAAGAGTTGGCAGTAAGCATGGTGGTTGGAAAGGAGCCTGGTGGGTCAGATCAAGGTTCTAGAGCTGGCTGACCCCTGACTATGAGAACATGAGTGAGTCACTCTCTATGTGACTCAATTTCCTCCCATTAATAGCAGGCACCAGTTATTATCATATTAAAATCTGTGATTAAAAAGTAAAGACTTCCATACTCCCCTAAAGATCCTGTTTCAGTGTGTTTGAAGTGGGGCTAATGTATCACAGTACATGGCCAGCTTTTTCCAGTGTCTCTCCTACAACCACCATGAGCCATATGACCCAGGATATTTTACATTTTTAATGAAATGCTCTTTCTTGATAAAGAACATGGTTCTGATTTCTCAGTAGCTCAAAGCACTAAAAGGTAGATCCCCTACACCTTTGATAGGCTGAGATTACAGAGCTGCACTGTCCAATACAGTGGCCAGGACTAATGGAGCAAGTGAAGACTTAAAATGTGGCTAGCTGGAATTGGGATGTGCTGAAAGTATAAGATATGCATCAAATCAAAGATTTATTATAAAAAATGAATGTAAAATATCTAATTAATCATTTTTGTATTAATTACATGTTGAAATGATAGTATTTTGGATATGATGGGTTAAAGAAAATATATTATTAAAATTAATTTCACCTATTTCTTTTTGCTTTTTTTAAAATGTGGCTACTAGAAAATTGAAAATTACATGTGTGACTTGCATTATTTTTCTATTGGATGGCATTGCTATCGAGCATAAGGCAATTTTTTTGAGAGAACAACATGCTCATGGGATAGATCACCAACAAGGATTATTAAATAGTAGCCTTATAAAGTGACCGATGTAACCTTACTTGTCTTGACTAAATTCCAGCTTCCACTTTCCATTTTGACTGGTAGAATTTACAAGCGAAGGCTTGAGAAAGCATTGGGTAGACAATGGGAAAGTACTATTTCCTAAATCATTGAGTCTCTCCTTAATACACTTCTCCTGCCTGGTTCTAGCTGTTATTTAAAAGTAGAGAAACATTACCCAGTCTCATTATAGACTCAGGCTTTCCCATTCTCTCTATACACTTCTCATTCATTGTGTTGCCCATTGGTAACATTGGTAGTCCAATATCAGGCTGACCTCTTGATGATATGACAGCTATTAAATTAGGAAAAAATATGTTTTTTCAATAACAAAATCCATTATGGGGAAAGATGTGGTGAGATTGGGACACTTCTATATCAATGGCAGTGGCAAAAATTATAACCCTTTGGAAACCAGGATGACATCATGTTTCAAGAAAGAGCCATATAAGATGTTCTTACTCTTTGATTGAGTAAAACCATTCATGGAAATCTGTCTGAAGGAAACATAACAGAAGCAAGATAAATGTATAAAGATATTCGATGTAGTATTATCTACACTACAAAATTAGTAGCCATTTTAAATTCCTAATTATTGAGAAACAGTTGAGAAAATTATACTGAAACAATTCAATATAATATTATGCATTCATTCAAATTTATAATTACAAGACTATATAGCAACATAGAAAAATGTTTACAAGATAATGTTAGATTTTATAAAATAGAACACATAAATTACATGTAGATAGATTGTGATTGCACAATTACAATTTTGCATGCATATAGAAGACTTAGAAGAAATGAACAAAAATAAAATCTGTTTTAGGGTTATTAAAAAATAAATCAGAGCATATAAATTAGGAGACTATGTTTCTTTTGGGATCCAAAGATGGGCTTCCACAGTGCCCATAAATCAAGTGAAAATATATAACATTTTGTGTGGCTAAACACAAAATGAATTTGTTTGAGAAGTGCAAGCATAGTTTTCATGATTTTCTCAGAGGAGTTTGATTATAACCTCTCTCCCAAGTAAAGAACTTCAATAGCTTAATAATTGTGCTATTATTTGATTGTTTTAATACTAAAAGAAAGTTAGGTATCTCCTCTCCAGGACTATACTTCAACATGAATTCACCTGTGGGCTTGAGGAAGAATAAGAGCCCTTAGGTAAGTACAGGTATGACCCTGCTTGAATTTGGAGAAGTAGGAAACTGTCAGGAGCCCCCATATCTTTGATTCAGTAAAACCACTGATGGGAATGTGTCTGAGGGAAACACAACAGAAACAAGATAAATGTATAAAGATATTCAACGTAGTATTATCTACACTACAAAATTAGTAGCCATTTTAAACTCCTAACTCTGATCCTATCCTAATCTCATTCCTTCCATCTCAAGTGCCCAGTGCTTCTCCCTGTTACTATCCACTCCCCTTCCCTTCTCCTTTCCCTACTCCTCTGAAATGTTCCTACTTGCCCAACTTTAGGACTTTCTAGTCCTTTATAAGCAAAAATAAGAACAAAACATACAAACAAAAAACAGATAGAGGCAGACAACAGGTGGGTGGTTACCAGAGAGAAAGTGGGATAAAGGGAAGGCAAAATGGGTAAAGGGGTTCAAATGTATGGTGACAAATGGAAACTAGACTTTTGGTGGTAAGCAGGATTCAGTACATTCAGATGTGGAACTATAATGTTGCATACCTGGCACTTACTTAATGTTACACACCAATGTTACCTCAATAACAAAAAAAAGAAACACTTTTGTGCTGGTGGGTTACCTACCAGGGAATCTTTGCCTTTCAGCAGGTGCTTTGGATGAATGACACATTAACTCAACGGCGGTCTAACACAATTAGGTATTCAGATACTAGGACAGCACCAGGGACAGATCTGTAGGGGTCCCAGCTGCTCTACACTCTCAGACCACATCACAGCTGCCTACTTCACCCCCTACATGCTTCCATTTGAAGGATTCATGACATTAGAGGGACATTAGTCCATGAGTCCTAGGCATTGTTTTATCTCTTCTGGGCCAATAAAAGAAAACTCAAGTCAGGGTTGTTTTAAAAGACTCCTTAAAACAAAAATCTGGCAAAGATCTTAGCTTTGAGGCAAGATTTAGGGGTGTGTGTGTGTGTGTGTGTGTGTGTGTGTGTGTGTGTTTCCATCTACCATGACAGTGTCTAGATTCACTCACTCTCCACCCCACTCTTCCTCCCTTAGTCCAACGCATTGTGGAAGGTTTGGGAATAGATTGCTTTTTTTGGTGGGAAAAGTTTTTTTGTTTGTTTGGTTTTTGCCGAGATTCTCCCAACACCCCACACACTCTCCTAGGCTTCTTTGAGCTGCAGTCTTGTCCTAATTCATTAGAATGAGATTTCTTTAATGGTTTCTATTTAGTCTAGTTGCCTGAAGATTAGATGTTCTGTAATGGACACCTATAAATGAGCTGAATAAAAAGAAAAATAAATTAACTTTTTAAAAAAGTAGCTCAGTAGCCCCCACCCTTTAAAAATTGCCAACAGCTTTATCCAGTGCTCACTTATTAACGGCCTTACTTCCCAGCACTTTTTCCTCCTGATGTTTTGGTGAAACTTTTTTTCATTTTTTTCCTCCTATTCCAGTCTAACATTTTTACTCCTTTAACTTCTCTGTCAGACCTTTTTCTCTGGAAACATTTAAGCTAACCAGGTATAGCATTTATTATTTCTTTTTCTTCCTGTATATAAGCCCCCCCCCCTTTTTTTTTCTAATCACAGACTCGCCAGAGGGCTTTTCAGGAGGAAGAGCCCCACCCCCAAAAAAATATTCTGGACAATTTCCTCTTTCCTATCCCTAAGCATCTCCCAGAAATGACAAAATGACACTATACTTTTCTTTAAGACTCACTTTCAAGTACCACTGTGGCAAGATTTAAAATGTTCTTCAGGTCCAGCTTAACCCACTGCAATCTAACTTGATAGTCTTCCATTAGATAGCAGTGGGGACTTGAGTAGCTTGTCATCATCACCTTGAGGATCCCTGATTGCATGAGAAGCAGTGGATCTTGCTTGTTAAGAGGGCAGATTGTAGTGTAACAGAGAGACTGTAGGTTGGATCAAACCCTGGCCACTTCCTAGCTATAGGGTCCTTGAAGAAAACCAAGGCCCAGTTTCCCCATTTGAAAAAATGTACATAACAATGGTGTTTGTTTTATAAGTACACACATTGCACATTTGACCCAGATCAATTGTTATGACCAAGTATCTCTTCTCTCTTTTATCCTCAATAATAGAATCTTGGATTTTTAGCTGGGTTCTTGGCTGTCTGGAATAAAGATTATATTTTCCAGTCTCTTTGGCACCTAAGTGTGGCCATTGGACTAAGTTCTGGCCAAAGAAATACAAGTGGAAGAGGTTTGTGTAATTTTCTGGAACTAGATTTAAAGTAAGGTTTGCACTTCTTTATCCTTTGTCCTTTTCCCTGGATAAAACTGGGATGTAATGGTGGGAGCTCCTGCAGCCATCTCGGACAATGAGACAGAAGGAATGAAATCCACACATGACATTTTAACGAACTAAAAAGAGCTCAAGCACCTAACATAATGGAGTACCATAACTGCCCTGAACTCTGTCTCCAGATGTTGGCAGGGGAGAGAGAAATACATTTTATCTTATTTAAGTATTATCATGTTTTTTTTTTTTCTGTTGCTTACAGCCAAATCTGATCCTAAACAGGAGCCACACATAATAATCGCTTCATACATGATAATTGTTATTTAAGCCATCACCTATGTATTTTGGAAAACCTCTTCTCACCCCACCTCACTCCATTCCACAACATTTCAGAAATTGCAGGTGCATCTTTAGTAATTCTGATGTTTATTGAGTTAACTATGGCCCACACAAAGTAACAAGAGCCTTACATAGAATATCTTCACAACAACTCCACTCAGTAGGTACTATTTTTAACCTTCATTTGATAGATGAGTGTAATAATTTTTTAGGACTGCCATAACAAAATACTGCAGATTGGATGGCTTAAATAACAGAAATTAATTTGCTCACAATTCTGGAGGATGGAAGTCCAAGATCAGGTTTGGTTTCTTCTGAGGACTCTCTTATTGGCTTGCAGATGGCTTCCCTCTTGCTGCCTCTTCACATGTTCTTTCTTCTGTGCCTACACATCCCTTGTATCTCTTTTTTTGTTTGTTTAAATTTCTTCATTTTGTAAGGACATCAGTGCGATTGGATTAGGGCCCATTCTTATGGCCTCATTTTAGCTAAATCATCTTTTTAAAAGGTCCTAGCTCCAAATACAGTCATATTCTGAGGTACTGCTGCTTGAACTTCAACATATGAATTTGGGGGGAACACAATTCAGCCCATAACAATAAGGAAACTGAGTCAAAGAGAAATTAAGTAACTTTCCCCAAAACACAGAAGAAGTAGAAGAGATGGGTTTCAAGCCAAAGACAACTTCTTCCCAAGTCCACGAAATCAAACATGGCAATATACTGCTTTCTATTTCAAGTTATGATCCATAACATATTTAACCTGACAATAAGCCTCCAGTTCCCAGAACTCTGCACATTTAATGGTCTGAGTTACATTTAATCTGTAAGCATTTGAGCTTTGGGGGGCAGCTTAATGTAATTGCCCTACTCTTTTAACTTAACCCCTAGTTGCCACCTGCTGATTTAACTGGAAGCCTTTGTCCCGTGTTACTACAAAGGGCCTGGTTACTTTGCTCAGCTCTCAGGGAAATGTGTCCACTTGAATACTCTGCCCTCCCCACCAGCTGGCATGCTCAATACAATGTTATGGGAAGAGGCCTAACTACTATGCCAAACAAAAGCTACAGGCTTCTTTCGTATCGTCCAACCTGCATCTCCATATGGGGTGACCCTGGAAGCCTACAACATTCTCAAACTCCAAATCTCAAATCCTACCTTCAACACAAATGTCATCAGCAGGAGGCAGGTGCCATTATTATGTCCACAGCCCACTGGGCCCTGGGTACTGCCCTATACCACTGACCTCTTCCTCCTTTCTTGTTGTCCCCCTCTAGGCTCTTGGCTTCTGTCAGCCCACTGCATGTGCCCATCATGGATCATTGCCCTGGCACCTCCCTGAGCACAGATCTCCTTGAAATCTTTGTCGCTTTCATTGCCAGTTTTCTTCAATGTCATATCCTGCTGATCTTAGAAATGGAGAACATAGTTATTGACCTAGGGGCTGAAAAGGCAAAGAGAGCTCTGCTTTCAGCTCAATCACAAGTACAAAGTTAAATAAAAATAGCTAATACTAAGTATTCAATATGTATTAATTCAATTAATGTTCACAATAACCCTATCTCTCCCCTTGTACAGGGGAAGAAAGTATAGCACAGAGAGAATAGGGAACTTGCCCATGGCCACACAGCAGGCACAAGGCAGAACAAGGACATAAACTTATATAATTTGTCTATAGAACTCATGCTCTTAACTGCTATGCATGGGCTCCATGTATCACAATTTAATACTTCTTTTTCCCCTGGCAGCACAGAGATCTAGACACATACACAAATACACATCCTAATGATTGGCCTTGGATAAGTCCAAAAGGAACCTATGCACCTAATTATTAAAAAGTTTGACAAATACAAGTAATGTACCATTACTTTCTATCTCATAAGTGGCAAAGCAGGGGGTGTCCTCAAAGTCCTAGAGCCCTTCTAGGCACTTTCCCACAAATTATCTCATTTATCCTTGCAACAACATTCTCTTTTTTCTTCTTTTTTTAACAACATTCTGAAGTAGGCATTTTATTTCCACTTTACAATTAAGAAAACTGAGGCTCAGAGGGAGTAAGCAACTTGTCCTAGGTAACACAACAAAGACTGGGTGGAGCCAAGATTTGGACAAAACAATTTCTCTACGATGAAGTGCACCTGGTGATAAATTAGGTGAGCCCACATTCCTCTTGCTGCACCCGCTGCCTTACTACTTACTCTGAATGCTGTGGAATTCTGAACAGGAGCGGTCAAAGTGGAATAGCAGAAGTGTCCAGAGGTAGCTTAAAGAGAATATGGCATTTATATTAGATTTAAAGTCCACATTATTCTGTTACTACAAGCATCAAAAAAAAATGAATTCCAAAATAAACTCAGGCTAATCTCTCAAGTCCCACAGATCACTCCACCTCTTGCTTGCCAAAACACATCCAATGAAGAAACTCAACCTGAAATGTCTCCAAACTATTTGTGCTTGAAGTCAAATCCATAAAATCTGCATTTACGAAAACCTTTTCTCTGAAAATGTATTAATAATGTATGGCCAGAACTTGCAGAAAATGTGATCATTATGGGGTTTTGTAGCCAAAGTATTACATTTTGTGGAAGTTTGATTTTTGCACAGTGATAACATTTTTGTACAATTTTTAAGGAAGGCAGATGTTCTTCTATTTGCTGATTCTTCATGGCCCACAAAGCCAACAATGATTTAAACACAAATTGCTTTCGATCTTCTCAAGTACTTCATTTTTATGATAAAGGGACTTTCTGCACAAACGATCTGTCATTCAAGTAAGAAAGCCCATATGTCAGACTTAGTCGGGTTGGTTCACGGTGTTAAACCCCTGACAGCAGTTAAAGGAGCTGAGTTGTGAAGATAGAGAGCAGCAGTGGTGGGACATACAGAATTCTGGAGAGCATCTCTTTAGGAAAAGCCCAGTATACAAGAATTCTAACCAACAAAGCTGGTAAATAAGAAACGATTTCCTACTGTGTTCCAGTGGTGGTGTGGAAGACACAGACCCTAGGGATTCTAATACAGATACTGCCACTTATCAGCTGTGAGCCCTTGGATAAGCTACTTAAACACTCTGAAACCAGTCTTATTTTCTGGGCATACTCAATACTTACATTTTAGGCTGTTATGAGAACTAGTATAGTGTCTGGCACAAGACAAATATGGAAAATATTTTTCAGTCTTTTAATGTGTAAGATCAAATCTTTCAGACTTAATTTTAAATTTGAATTTTTAATAATTTTCCACCTAAAAGGGCAAAATCTTAATTTATATGCATTTCTCTAGGGACATATTTGTTAATCAAAATAAAAAGAGAATTCCTGAAAGTCTATAACAGATATCAGGAATATCTGATATACTAATCTCAATTTTAGGTGGTTGCCACTGGAATAACTCTGGGTCAGTTGGCCATGTTTGATATTTCCTGCCAAAGACTTTTGGGGCTGTGGGTTTCACTCACTATAAGGTAAACAGATTACCCCTTCCACCTCCTCATTATATATTGTCAAGAAGAAATGTGGGTTGCCCATAGTTATTGCTCAGTTCAATTCAATAATTATGGACAAGGCAATAAAGATGCAAACATGAAGGAGACATGATTTCTGCCCTTGAGGAGCTCACAGCCTTATGGGGAGACAGATGGATAAACAGAGAATTTTGTGTGAGCTGGTCAACTCTGTGACTTGCGTGTGAGCATGGAGAATTATGTACCAAGAGGAGTTAGAAACAACTTTCTATAGGTGATGTCTGAGCTAAATTTGGAAGAATCGATCCACCCATCCAACCATTTATCCATCCACCCATCCATCCACCCATTCATCCATCCATCCATCCATCCATCCATCCATCCATCCATCCATCCATCCATCTATATTTCCACACATCCATCCCTTTATTCAGCAAATACATGTTAAGCCTATACTATGTGCCAAATTTTACTCTAAGCATTGTGATTAGAGTGGTGAACAAGCAGATAAGGTCTCTATTCTCATGGAAACTATATTCTGCTGAAGAAAGACAAAAAATAAATATGTAAATAAATGTATGAATAGCTCCAGGCATCAAGGCAAATGGTAAGAAGAAAATGCGGAGTGATGGGATATTGGGAGCACGCAGCTAGAGAAAACTATTTTTTTTTGTTTGGTTTAAACATTTTTAATTTGTTAGATTATTTAGACTTAACATTTTGAATTTTATGACCCACCTGAATTTCCTCTTTATGACTTGTATCATCAATTTTCCAAATATAGTCTTAATATTTTTCTTGTATATAACCTTTGTTTTTCCTTAATCACATTTTTAAATTTATTTTTTATTGAAGTAACATTGGTTTATATCACTACAAGTTTCAGGTATGCAACATTATAATCTGACATCTGTATACACTGCGTAGTGCTCACCTCCAAAAGTCTACTTTCCATCCATCATCATGCAATTGACCTCCTTTACCCATTTCATCCTCCCTCCACACCTCCTACCCCCACCCCCCGCCATCCCTATTGGGAAACACCAATCTGCCTCTATAAGGTTGATTTTTTTATTGTTGTTTTTTTGTTTGTTTTGTTTTTATATCCCTCATATGAGTGAAATCATACTGTACTTGTCTTTTTTCCATCTGACTTAATTCACTTAGCATAATACCCTCAAGATCCATCCATGTTTGGAGGAGGCTATTTTAGAAAAGTTTCCCAGAGGAAACATCAAGTCAAGATCAGAATAATGGGATGGAGACTAATCATGCAAAGATCCAGAGTTAGAGCACTAGGCAGAGGAAATGAGTAAAGTCTCTAAGGTAAAGACTAACTGGGTCTAATCATAAACAAAACAAAGTTTAAAAACCCCAACCAGAAGCCAGTGTGGCTAAAGACCAGTGAGAGAAAGGGGATGGTTGGAGATGAGGTCGGAGAGGAAGAAATGGGAAGCTACTGGGAGAGGGGGTGATCTGACTTCCAGCTTTTATGATAGCAGCAGGAGTTGGACAGCAGAAGTCCAGAAGAAGACAATTCCAGGCAGAGGTGTTGCACTCCCCCTTCCACGAGAGTACTTCTTCTGGTCCCTGTTGCCCTAATGCCCAACTCTCTCTCCCCGCCCTCTCTCTTTCCCATCACAGCAGTACTATTGAGATAGCCATGAGGTCAGGGTCAGTGGACACAATCAGGAACCTAACAGATGCCACTCCTTGGCAGCATTTTATGGTTAACCCCTCCTACTTTTAGAAATGCTAACCCAATTGCTACACCCTTGTGGAACAAAAATAAGACCTTGTATGTGTATGGCATTCCTACAGTTTTGCAGGGCCTTCACTGTGATTGTTTGATTTTACCCTGGGAGGTAAAAATGTCAGGAAATTTTTTATCCCCATGTGACAGATGAGGAAATTGATGCACAGAGAGGTCAATCAGTGCTCAAAGTCACACAGCTAGTTGTGACTGAATTTGACTCCCAGTCATCTGATTCACAGCCTGTATTCAATACACAGTGGTTCTCAATAGGGCACTATTGCTATTTTGTGGGAGTGGGATGGTGGTGAGCAATTCTTCATCGTGCTAGACTGTCCCAGATATAGCACAACATTTTGAATCCCTGGCTTCTGCCAGTAACATTCAGGTGAAAACCATGAAGCAACCAAAAAGTTCCTCGCCTATTCCATAACCTCCTGGTGAGGACTGTTAACTGCCCTGGTGGGGCACAGTGGAGTTCGACCCTCTCTTATATGAATGGAAAATGGGGACATCAGAAGCAGAAGGCCCTTAGCAGCTGCTCACATATTTGCTGTGTGTTGTTTAAACAGCTGTTGTCAGTACTCTCCTCCAGCCTTATCTAGTACGCATGAGGGTGCTGATTTACCACAGCAGTTATTTATTCATTCAACAGAGTTCCTGATTACCTAGTTAGTGTTCTGTGCTCTATGCAGAAGATGTGATGTTCAAGAGGGACCTGGTGCTTGTCCTCAAGGAGTTTGCAGCATGTAGAAAAAGGAGGCGGAGCCCAGGGAGCTAATGAACAATTACAAGGCAAAGGGTGGGAAATGTCGGGATGTGGTCACATGGATGAGACAAGAACAAAGACAAAGGCATCTAATGCTGATTTGGAGGCATTGGGAAGGAAGGGTTTTCTAGCATCCAGTGCTGTCCAGAACTTGATCCTGTTGGAATGTAACGAGCTTGCCATTAATGAAGGTGTTTAAATAGAGGCTGGATCATCAGATGGTTTGGAAAATATTAAAGGGGGTTAAGCAGCACAGGGGAGGTCAAACTATCTGGTTTTCAACATTCTTTTCAGTTTTGTAGCCTGAGATTTCTGTCGTATCCACAGAAGACCACAAATAGAATGTAATCCCATCTGATATCTATAATGATAAGCAGCAATGAGGTAACCCCGTGTAAGACTGGGTTATAAAAAGAAAATAATACTAGGAATAATCTGTTTTCTCCCAAAGGGCTTTCTACAAAGTACTAACTTAAATAATATTTTCCTTATTCCATCTGTCCATTCATCTAAGGAGTTGTTAAGAGAGGAATGAGGATTGAGGGGGTTGGTAACACTGAGTGAAAGGGTAGGGTTTAGGAAGGACAGGGCAAGAGAAGAGTCTTCTATGGGAGAATATTAATTGGGTAATAAGCATTTATTTTCCTCCAAGGTAGCCAGAAAGAGCCAAGAAGAGCTCCTTAGCTCCAATTTACTCTGGTCTGTGCTGATCCAGAGATGTTGGCAGCTCAAATGTCAGAAGAGGACAGTTTCTGACAACTACATGCAAAGGAAAGAGTCTCAAGGGACCAGGATGCCCAAGAACCGCAAACTTTGTTCTGACTTCCAGGAGGTAAAGTGTCAGCATTCAGCAAACGTTCCCTCTGTACAAGGACAGAAAATGCCATCTAGAGATCTGCTGGAACTGGGTTAAAAGTCATGTCTGTGTCACCCATGTCAAAAGGACAAGGCTTAGAAAAAGGAATCAGCCATTGGACAGGGCGATGACTGTGGATTGCTGATGGCTTAGATTTAAACTTCAAAAGGTAAAGCTGTCAGCATTAGCTTTTCTTGTTGCTTCTGTATTTTAGATAGGAAAATTTTTACTCAAATCAGACATGTGCCAGATACCAATAGGATAATTAAAGTAAAATTATAACCATCAGATTAAAAAAAAACAACAACAGCTCTCTTTTCTGCCCATTATTCATGTTCTATTGACTCCCTAAATGCCTCCCCTAATTTTATATATCGTCTCTAGTTTGGCTTTAACAGATCCTTTGGCCAGTGCTGAACTTTATTTTTCGTCAGCTTGGTTTTGATGGAAGGAAGCATTGAGATGAATGGGCTGCTTTCTTTGAGGATCAAGATTAATTCGCTATGTGTGTGCAGTGTCCAACTTAGGATTCCAAACATATCATGTTGTGGTTGTCAAACCTTCAACTGACCTCTGGCCCAAAAAACATCACATTTAGGAGAAAGTTTTGTTTTTGAGAGCCCCCATATTTTCAAGAGTTGGTCTTTAAAACTGTCTTCCTTTCCCATCTACCCTCACCTCCTGTTCTAGACTCCTAGAGTTTTTTGTTATAACTTCCTTTCTTAAGTTTTCTCCCTCTGTCCTCTTTCATTTCCTTCTTTGTTTTCCCCAATTTTATCCCTCTTTCATCTGATTTTGGCTCAAGAATTTCTAGCAGTAGGCTTTCCTTAGAACACAACTAGATTCTGTGGCTCCCTGCACAAAATTATTCCTAAATAATACTAAGTACTTAATCAACTTTTGTTTAGAAATACATGACCCCTTTTAAAAATGTAACATACAGTAAGACATTCCTATAGAAAATGTAACAGACAAACAAAATGATAAAAATTAACTATAATCTTACTACTCCAAAGTGAATACTCTTAACATTTTGGTGTATTTTCTTCCAAAGACATTGATGTATATACAACCTATGCAAAAATAGTTATTTTCTTTAACTTTTAAAAAAAAGTGTAAAATAAAGAACACTACAAGTTCACTGAAATACAGAGGTATGATGGATGATCCCATAGAGAGGACTGGACAGGACTTACTCCAAATTTTCAACAGTGTGCGGTTGTCATTCAGTACATGTGGGGAGTTTAACTTAGTTTCCTCATCCTGACTGTGCACCAGAATCACCTGGGATAAGAAAAAATAACTGCGGAAGTTTTGTTTCAGTTAGTAGGACCTTAATACTGTATTTTTTCTTCTAAGATCCCTATATGATTCGCATGTACAGCCAGAGCTGAGAATGACTGGAAGCCAAAAAGGCTACTGTAGGTTCTTGCTCCATGATTAACAATACCTGAAGACACCATATAAATTGGAGGCTTTGGGCGCTGATTGATGGGTCACATTTCTGGTTGATGTGGAAACATGCTTTGGGAGTGAGGAGGCATGGGGACTCAGCTTTCTAGGGGACAATTCGATGGAAGACTCTGGATTATTTTGTGTTGTCATTTCATTTCCTTTTCATCCTCTTTTTATTTTCCAGCACATGCCAGATATATGAACTAAGCACACTTGATGGCCTCACCTGTCCTCTCTTTACCAGGTGCTGCTTCTTCCTCTACTCAATTGACTCTCACTCCCATCGGCAATGACTGGATGTTTTCCAGGTTGTTGGCTAATGTACGTGTCCTCTTTTGAGTCATCTTCCTGAGAGAGTACTGGCTTTGTCCTGCAGATCACTCTTTCTGTACCTATATAACTATAGAGAAAGATAGGAGAATAGAGGTAACAAGATCTTAATTAATTAAATTCTTGAATTTTCAGAACACTATTGGCTGTATTCAAATTGTAGGAGAGAAAGTCATAGGAAAATAATTTAATGTCAAGGATTTTACTAAAATCAAAACCAACCAGTTAACCATTTTCTAGGATTTAACCTGGGATCCAAAAATAGATTTTAGAGAGTCTGTGAACCATTTGAAATTGGAGGTAAAATGGTGTGTGTATGTGTGTGCATGCCCATGTGTGCATGTGTTTTTCTGTGAGGAGGATATTTTCTAAAGGGGTCCTACTTCAAGAGGTATTAAGAATTACTACTCGAGGTTCTGTCTTGCTATGTAGTTCCTATACTCCTACATCACTTCTTTTCTTTGCCTCTCATATCAATCTCTTTTATGTCTTGTCTCTCTCCACTTTCCATACTCATTTCCCTAGGCCAGGCCTTCTTCACCTGTTACTTGGAAATAGCGAAGTTTCCTATTTAGACCTATTTTTCTCTCCCTTCTTCCTGCCTTCCTTTCTTTCCTTTAGCAAACAGCTCTCCCTCATCCAATTTATTTCTGTCATAGCCACAAGATCCTCTTATAAACTCCAAATCTGATCAAAGTCACTCTCCAGCTTAAAATGGGATGTGTGTGTATTGGGGGTGGGGGGCTGCTCAAAGTGTCCACAGGATAACAATCATGCATTTTGTTATGGAATTTAAGACTTTTTACACCCTGGTCCTACCCTCCTAATGTTTTTCTTTATGACTCCACATCCTGCCCACTCTGTAAAATGACATCTTTGCTATGATGCTTTCCATAATTCCACTAGTTCTCACTCTGAACTCCCACTGAATTTTATCTGTACTTGTCTTTCTATGTGCATTATCATTATTTATATACATGCTTCAATTTCCTTTGAGGATAGAGCACATATATGATTTATCTCTGTATCTTCTACAGGCTCTAGTATAATAATTTTGCACATAATAGATGCTCTACAAATGCTTATTTAATATTACTCTCTGTATTAGCCAGTTTGGGCTGCCACTGAAAATACCACAGATTGAGTGTCTTCAATGACAGAAATTTATGTTCTCACAGTTCTGGAGGCCAGAAGACCAAGATCAAGGTATCAGAAAATTCAGTTTCTGATGAGGCTTCTCTTTCTCATTTGTAGACTACTGCCTTTTTGCCGTGTCTTCATGTGGCCTCTTCTCAATGCTTGGGAAAAGAGAGTGAGCTCTGGTGTCTCTTCCTCTTTCTACATGGGCACTGGTCCTATTGAATTAGGGCCCAACTCTTATGACCTCATTTAACTTTGATTATCTCCCTAAAGGCCCTCTCCAAATATAGTCACATTAAGTGTTAGGGCTTAAACATATGAATTTTGGGGGGACACAATTCAGCCTAGAATATCCTCTTCGATCTCTATCTGTACCAGTCTAAAGTACAGATAGACACTCTCCAATGTGCATGATAAGCATCCTGAGCCATGGTTTGTTTCTCAATCAGCAAATAAGAAGTTAGTGGTGTTTAGTATACTCTATTTACTAAGACAGGAAAAAGGCCATCACCTGACATTTTAGTGTATTGTTTTCTAAACTCTAGTCATTTGTACATCACTATCATAATTTTTATCATAATCTTATATCAAATATACCATTATTTATTAAAATTACTGTTCAAATTGATTTATGCTTTCACTTAAATATTTTAGAAAAAAATTATCTGTGAAATCATAGATTTGATTATGTTTAAATAACATACATTTAGACAAATATATTACAATTAGAATTATTTGTCCAAAATATTCAGTACTCTACCATACAGAGCCTGGCTTGGCTGGGAAGGATTCTATTTTCAGTCCTATTGATGTCAGGCTTAGCCATGTGACTGGCTTTGCCCAGAGATATATCATGCTCCTGAGCAGAAGATTTATGAGCACTTTCTGGACTTGCCATAATTCTTTTTTCTTGACTTAAGACTGAGACAGGAACTGTGCTTTAATTGGTCCTAAAATGAAGAAAGCATGAGGCAGAGCTGAAACCAGCTGGCAACTTTTATGTATATGCATGAGAAATAAATGTTTATTATTATAAGCCACTGAGGTTTTACTTCCAGGTGATTTGTTACTGCAGCCTAACTTAACCTAAGCTGCCTAATCAAATGTTTGGTCCTATATTACTGAAAGGAGCACTTTGGGAACTCTATCTCCCTTTGAGAAACATGGCTGAGTGTATTGAATGAGGGGATAACTGTAAGGTATCACTATTTTCTTTCAAGTGACTCAGTGTTCTTATTTTATTGGGGAATTATTTGAATGGAACTTCAGAACTCTGTGAATAACCCATATTTGTCAATCACAGACTATAGCTCTGCTGCCACTCTGGGCCTCTGTCCTTGCAGCATCAATAGCTCAGGATGGTATTTCTTTCATATAAAGGGAGAAAACCGTTATACTTTTAAAACAGTCTTTAGTCTCAAAAGGCAGTGATGGAGACTTGGCACTCAGATGACCTAGAGGCATTTTTTTGTCTCAAATACTTCATTTTCTCCCACAGACACTTCAAAGACTTCAAAGGCAACTGGACTTTGGGAAGTACCAGGCCTTTGAAATGGGACATATTGCTGTGGGAATGCTTTTCAGGGTTGGGGTAGGTGGATGGTTTTTAACATAAGTGAACTGTGGATAAAATTTAAAAAAATACATATGTTAAAGTATTTCTTATCTGCATACCCGTTACCCAACCTTGAAATCTTATAAAATAATACAAGCTTTCTGCTATGGTCAAGGAATAGTAATGAAGCAATTAATTACTATTTAGTTTTATAAAAAGTTGTTGCCATATCTGCTATGTAAGAACAATAAAATTTTAAAGAATCTCTGTGTCATAAAATAATATATAATTAGAGGACATAATTAAACCATCGATGATTCAAATGTATTTCTTAAAGCCCCTCTGGGCCACAGCTTGGAACAACAACTATCATTTGACTTCTGTTCCCCTCCATTTTTCTCTGTTCTGCTGCCTCCAGATAATAATTATCTTCTTTTGCCAAATCAGGGGTCTTCCTTAGTTTTCTTCCTCTTTGACTCCTCAACTGCATTTGACAGTTAACCTCCTCTTGAAACTCCCTCTCACCCAGTCTTCTATGAAAGTCTACTTTCTGATTTGCCTCTGAACTCATAGCAAAGTTTTTGTTCACTTTATCAATTCACTTTCTTTCTCTCATCTAAGTGGAGATGCTCCTCAAACTCTGTTTTTCCTCTCTTACGCTCTCTGCTTTGAGAAATATGTCCATTACTACAATATCATTTTGAGGCTGATGCCTCTGGTCCTGACTAACACTTGGCTCTCAGGATTTTGGATTGACACCTCCTCAGAGGACACATCCACTTGAATCTCCCACCATCATTTCAAACTCGGTGTGTACAAGGCACACCCATCTTCAGTCCTTCTCTTTAACTATTCACCATATTCCCATTTTCCTTGCAATCATCTCATTTATTCTTCTTTTTCAAGACCTCTATCCAATCATTCTCCAAGTGAGTTATTTTTTCTTTAAAATGTTTCTTGAATCTTTTTATATTCTTCTAATTCTGACTTCCAACATCCCAGCCCAGACTCTAGCAACCTCACACCAGCATCCTGCCATCACATATGTGAGATGCCCAGTGTGGCAGATGCTGCCGGTCGCTTATTAAGTATCTATTTTACCCTCCTCCCTTTAGTGACAGTTATTTGGGGCCTTGCAATATGTTCAGGTGAAAATATCTCTACTGTTATCTATACATCTAGTTCTGCTGTTGAGCACTTCTACTGGGTGAGGTTTTTGGGACAGCTATAGTTTTCCCAGTAAAAGACAAGATCCAGATGGTAGATACCTTTTCCCTTTCTTCCTTGCTTCCTTTTTTCCTGCATGAAATGTACACATAATGACAGTGGTTAAGATACCATACTTTAAGACAGATAAGTTTTAAATCCTACCTCAGACATTTTCTTGTGTTAAGACCTTGGAAAACTTACCTAATATCTCTAAGCCTCAATTTTATATCTGCAAAATGGGTGCAACAATACTATTAGGTTGTTGCGAAAATTGAAAGTACTAATATGTTTATAAAGCATTGAGAATGGTGTATGCATAGGACCTTGGAGAGAAAGTTTAAATCAGGCTATTCTAACATTTTTATTACCCAAGGTAAGTTGGGACCACAAATATAAAGATTGAAGTATTCATCATGTCACTAAGATCTGTTTGGATATAGAATCTTATGACATGTCCTGATCTTCTGTTAATTAAGATGTACATACACAGAAGACATTTATTCTGCCACACACACACCCTGGATTTGAAAATGGAAAACAGTAAAGGTAAGGCTATGGTGGGAGAAATTAGTATGTTCATTTTCTCTGTCACTGTATTTGATTTTGAAAAAACTTTGAACAGGTGTCAGGCTCCTATGTTGCTTCCCCAGTGAGATCTAGGCTCCAGATATTTCCCATGTGAGGTTGTAGAATTTTGGAAGAGTAGGCACGGCAGGCCACTGACATTTTATTATGACTGAGAAGCAAGTCTGTGAGGAAATAAACATTTTAATGTGGTATTTCTAGGATTTGTTCCAACTTTTTTTGTGAAAAGAAACTATTGCAGACAATTTATAGATCATCTGGCTTCTCAGTATCATGTGTTCTGATTCTCCCTTCTCCTTTTTTCTCCTCTAACTCACATCTGTCACCACCAGCTATTGTCCTAGAAGTGGTTGTCAGGGCATGTGTGTGTGTGTGTGCGTGAGAGCTCGTATCTATGTACATATATGCAACCTCGAAGGCACATATTAACGTTCCTGTAATTCTCTGAGCTCATTTCAATTGTGGAGACTTCTTCCCATCATGCCTCCCTTCCTTCTCTTCCTCCTGCCAAACTGCTATCTTGTACCTCTGTTGCAACTGGGTCATGTTTTTGACTTTACCAAGAGGAAACAAGGGGCCTTCAGTGGGAAAGTAAGAGGTTTCCAGTGCTCACCAAATACAGATGCTCAGGAAATGGGGAACTCGTGTGGCTTACATATAGAGAACTGCTCAGCTAAAATACCGTGTCCTGTGTGGGAGGCCTCGTTCACTCCTCTCTGTCGTCCAGTCTGCCTGACTCCAAATGTCCCCTGGAATAATTCAACTTCTTATCTAAGGTACGGGCCAGCTTCCTTGAACCACCAACTGCTCGATTGCACAACAAATCGGTTATATAAGGGGATCTTAAGAAAGAATAAAATCCTGAGCACTGCATAACTGCTTCTCTATAGGCATCAGCCCCAGACGCAAGGAAGGGGGCCCAGTTGGGGCAATTGGTCCATTTGTAAACAGAAGCTGCAGAGTGGACCGTTGGTTTTGCCAAATGTAATTCAAGGGCTATACAATGTCTTTAATGTAACCACCACTCCACCTCGTCACTCCAAACTCAGGCCCTAATTATCCTGGATGAAAATAGAAGGTTCCTCATCATTTATTTATTTTTAGCACTTGCTCAAACTAATTGGTAGCCCTGCAACCCATACATAATACAGTGATCTCGAAGAAACTGACAGCTTTTTAATGATGGATTATATTGTACCAGGACAGAGAACATGAGGCTCACTCTGCAGTGGGTCTTGTCTGACTGTCTGCCATCATCTGGGGTTCATGTTTTCTGATAGACTTGGTTTTCAAGGGTCATTAACCCAAAATTGCAAAGTCAAAGCTCAGCGAATCTAGCTCAGCCCTCTCCCTGCTTTTTCCCCTGGCTTTCAGTGGTGGGTTGGCTGGATCTGAACCTTTGAGAGAAAGAGGCCAAGCAGTTAGGAGGGCTGTGTCTGTGAGTTCTTTACCTGCTTTGACTTTGTAATGGGAAAATCAGGGAGGGGTTTGGGAAGAGCAGAACTTTTGGAGTCAGACAATTCTGGGGAGTCTCAGTTTGAACATTCAACATTTATGTGACTGGATAACTTTCAGAGCCTCAGTTTCCTCATCGCTCAAAATGAGGAGAATAAGACTTGTCTACCAATGTGCCAATGTGTTTAAGAGGATTAATGTGACAACACCAATCACACTGCCTAATACAAGCTTAGATATTGAGTAAAAACTTTCCTTTGAATTTATAGTATCTACAAGATTTCAAAACATTTCTCAAGTTTGCACTTTTATTTTGCTTTTTATTAGTGAATTCATAATATAATATAGATAAGATATAAAGATAACATACAAGGCACCACTGAGAAGATTCTGGAATTTTATTATTGATTACACCTGCAAATGTGCTCAAGAGCTATGTAATCAAGAAGGCCTTTTTTTCAATCCAAGGCTAAACATGTGACCTTAGATAAGTTATTCTCTCTGAGCCTTGATTTTCTTAATCTCATAGGGATTTTATGAGTGTTAAATAGAAAAACAAGTACAAAACAATTAATTAAGTGGTTGAAATAGAGTAGATGCTCCCCAAATGTTATTTTTATCTCTTCATTGGTTATTAATATTTTATATTAATTTTCTACTGTTTTGAACTGAAATTACATATACACTTATGTAACGAATGTTCATTGTTACCTATTATATGGCAGACATGGTCCTAGTTGCTAGGGCTCTTATATTCTGGCTTAGAGAGAAAGAAGATGAATGGCAGGTAAAAGTTTATGTTATTTGATATTAAAATATGAGATTCCATTAGGCTCATGCTACTATGTTGCTTTTCTTTCATTCAACCATATTTTATTTCATGGAGAACTGTCTATGTCAGAACATAGAGAGCTTTTTCACTTTTTTACTTAGCTGCATATTATTCTAAAATATGTATGTACACACACATAATCCCATTAGTTAGCCATTTCCTTATTGATGTACATTTACATTTTCTATCTTTTTAGGGGAGAAAATTTGGAAATTTTTGTTTTTTATATTGTTATACTCATATGATAACTTCTGTTGATTAAATACTTTTAATATTCTTATTTTTTTTTAATTTAAATATCATGGACCCAAGATATCATCAAGTTTCATAATTTTATTTTATTTTTATTAATTTTTCACATTTTTTCCATCCTTATTGAAATATAATAAACAATTAGTAGCTTGTATTTAAATTTCACAATTCAATGAGTTTTTTCGATTATAGTTGACATACAATAATATATCAGTTTCAGTTGTATAGCATAATGATCAGAGATCCACATAACTCACAAAGTGATCACCCCATTAAATTTAACACCCCTCTTTCCACTTACATATTTATTACGTTAATCATCTTCCCCATGCTACATTCTACATCTCCATGTCTATTCTCCAAATACCCATTTATACCTCTTAATCTCCTTGCCCTTTTTTGTCCCTGTAATCCTCCTCCCATCTAGAATCCTTCAAAATATTCTCTGTATCTATGAGTTTATTTCTGCTGTTGTTGTTGTTGATTTTGTTTTTTAGATTCCACATGTGCATGAAATCATGCAGTATTTGTCTTTATCTGACGCATTTGATTAAGCATAATGCCCTCTAGATCCATTAAGGCAATATCATTTACCATTCCCTTTCTTTTAGTCTGTTTGTGTCTTTTAATCTGAAGTGAGTCTCTCGTAGGCAGCATATGTAGGGGTCTTGTTTTTTTACTCATTCAGCCACTCTATCTTTTGGTTGGAGCACTTAATTCTTTTCTGTTTGAGGTAATTTTTGATAGGAATGTAGTTATTACCATTCTTTATTCCTGATTTTGATATATGATTTTTCTTCATAAAGAAGTACCTCCAACATTTCCTATAATACTAGCTTGGTGTTGATATATTCCTTTAGCTTATTTTTGTCTGGGAAGCTCTTTATCTGTCCTTCAACTCTAAATGGTAGCTTTGCTGTATAAAGTATTCTTGGTTGTAGATCCTGGGTTTTCATCACATCGAATATTTTGTGCCAAGCCCTTCTGTCCTGCATAGTTTCTTTTGAGAAATCAGCTGCCAGTCTCATGGGTGCTCCCTTGTAGGTAACTAACTGCTTTTCTTTTGCTGCTTTTAAGATTCTCTCTTTGTATTTAAACTTTGGCATTTTAATTATGATGTGTCCTAGTGTGGGCCTCTTTGCGTCCCTGGTTTTTGGGACTCTGAGCATCCTGGGGTTTTTTATCTATTTCCTTCACCAGGTGAGGGAAGTTTTCCGTAATTATTTCTTTAACTATCTCTTCAACATCTTATTTTTTTCCAGTATCCTTATGACATGGATATTTTTAAATTTAGTAGTATCCTATAGGCTTCTTAAGTTATTATTATACTCTTGGCTTCTTTTTTATTGCTTTTCTGATTGACTGTCTTTGGCTTTCCCATCCTCTACATAAGTTATTTGATCCTTTTCTTTATTCACTCTGTTTATTTCATTTAATGTACTTCTCATCTCAGATAATGTGTTCTTCATTTCTGGCTTTTTTTTTCCATATAATTTTCCTTTCCATTTTACGTTTTTTATCTCTTTGTTAAAGTTCTCACTGAATTTATCTACACTCCCCATAAGTTCACTGAGCATCTTTATAACCAGCCTTTTGAACTCTGTATTTGTTAGACTGCTTGACTCTATTATTTCTGGATCTCTGGTCTGTTCTTTCATATGATTTCTGCTTCTTTGTCTTCCCATTCTGGCTGCCTTTCTGTGTCTGTTTCTATGTACTAAGCAAAGCTCCTAAATCTCCTGGTGTTAGTGCGGCTGTGTGCGGTAGGTGTCTGTGGCACAGTCCTAAGAGGGGTTTAGCTGCAGGCCAAATTTAGCTTCACCCTCTGGGGCCACCTGTTAAGATTCAGCAAGCAATACACAGATGCTGTACTTATAGTTGCCTCAAGAAGCCACACCAGAAACTGAGGCCAGCTGCCATCAGTGTGAGTTGAGGCGCTGCTCAGCAAGGGGAACCTGACTAAGCGAGGACACACCTGGATGTGGGTTGGGTGGGGCTCTGAGTTGGGGGAGGTGGAGTTTCCAGGAATCCTCTGGGTGAGGTGATTTCTCTTATCCAGTTTGATGACGTCTCCACAATGGTGGCCTTGAGCCTGTGCACTGGGAGTGGGGAGGGCCCAACAGAGGAGCAATGGATACTGCCGGCACTACTGTATAAAGTGAGTCTTGCCTTGGCCCTCACTCTGACAACCAGTGTCCTCCTGTAAGTCCCTGGTGCCCCTGCATGTCTGAACCTGTGCTGGTGCTCAGAGTGAGCAAGTCCGTCACTGCAAAAGTCTGCTCACAGACACAGCCCCTTTAAGAGGTGTCTGCCACTGCTGCTGCTATGCCCTCTGTCCCACTCAGCCACTCAGCCTTGTTTTCTCGCCCCGACCTACCTTCTGCCATTGCAAGATGATTTCTTAGATTTCTCCCTAGTTGTAGGGCTTCTGTTCATCTAGATCCTAGGCGACTTTGCTTGCTGTTTGTTCCTTGTTTCTGTCACAACTTTGATTTGGTCGCCAAAGGGATGAATCTCTAGAGCTTCTATCATGTACACCATTTTTTTGCCTTGTTTCATAATTTTAATAGGTAATATTTTTACATTGCCATAATATTTCTTGATTGATATTTGCCAACAGCTCATCAATTATGTCAGCTTTATGAAAATATTTTTGACAAGGTTTTATAAGTAAACCTCTCCCATGTTCCCATGTATGCCCTCTGGGTGGGCAGTAGAGTACTGAGGTGGGTGTAGGATGCAGAGTGAAGCAGATGGGGGTTTAAATTTCTGGGCTGCCTCTTGTTAGGTATGACAATGGATGTGTTTCTTTGCCTTTCTGTGTCTTATTTGTCTACAAACTGAAGATAATAATTTTTACCTACTTGTACTTACTAATATGGGTCATTCACTTGGCTATTCACCAGATATATCAACTTCAAATTCCTGAAAGTACCCAGAAGTACTTTTGACATCTCAGAAGTCTCTCTCTCCTCTACTGTGTTCCCTCTTGTAGCAGCCATCTTGGGAGGTTTTAATTTAAAGTAATTCATTTTTCAGAGCAGTTTTAGGTTCACAGTGAAGTTGAGCAAAGAGGACAGAAAGTTCCCACATTATTCCAAAATATGTGTGTAATATTCCATGGCTCCACACATACAACAGCCTTCCCCACTATCAATATCCACAACTAGAGTGGTACATTTGTCACAATTGATGATTCTACACTAATACATCATTATTACCCCAAATCCACAGTTTACATTAGGGTTCATTCTTGGAATTGTACATTTTATGAATTTGGACAAATGTATGATATATATCTACTATTCTAGTATCAGACAGGGTAGTTTTATCGCTCTTAAAATCCTCTATGTTCCACCTATTCATCTTTCCTCCCTAACCTTTGGTAACTACAGATCTTTTTATTGTCTCCATAGTTTTGTCTTTTCCAGAGTGCCATATAGTTGAAATTATATAGTATATAGCCCTTTCAGATGGGCTTCTTTCACTTAGCAATATGCATTAAGTTTCCTCTATGTCTTCTCTCTCTTTTATTTTTTAGTACTGAGTACTACACCATTGTCTGGATATATCACAGTTTATCTATTTACCTACTGAAAGATGTCTTGGTTGCTTCTAAATGTTGGCAAATATGAACAAAGCTCAAAAAAATATCTGTGTGCAGGTTTTTGCATGAAAATAAGTTTTCAACTAATTAAAGTAAATACCAAGGAGTACAATTGCTGTATCATATGGTAACAGTTTGTAATAAACTGCCAAATTATCTTCCAAAGTGTCTGTGTCATTGATCATTCCCATGAACAATGAATGAGAGTTTCTGTTGCCCACATCCTCATCAACATTTGGTGTTGTCAGTATTTTGGATTTTGGCCTTTCTAATAGATGTGTAGTTGTGTCTCAGTGCTATTTTAATTTGCATTTCCCTGATGAGGTATGACTTTAAGATTGCCCTTTTAATTTTCTTATTTCACTTTTTTGGTGTTTAGCTTTGTTTAGTTACTGATATTGACATTCCATTGCAACATAACCATACTTACCTCACAAGGTCACCATGAGGAATAAGAAAAAAAATCTGATAATTTCAAATAAAAGTCTCAATTTATAGTCTTCATTTATCAATCTTGCTCATTCGGTAAGGCCAGAGCCAGAAGTCACATTGATGGAAAGCTAGTGCCGAGGAATGATGTTTAAGTTGTGTCAAGCAGTGGATTTCAAATACACAATGTTTTGGGAGCACAGAGGAGGGAACAATTAGCTGTGCCTGGGGAGTTGGAAGAGAATTTATGGTGCCTGGAATATAGCAGCTACTTAATAAATGTGTGTTGAATAAGATGATGTTGGAGCGATGGACTTGGGAACTAGACTACTTGGAATTATATCCCAGCTCCATCACTTTATCAGATGTGTGACTTCTCTGTGTCTCAGTTTTCCTATCTGAAAAATGGGGCTAATAACACCTAAAATCTGGAAACAACTCAAATATCCATCAATGGATGAATGAATAAACAAAACATGGAAATATGCGCAGTGAAATATTATTCAACCATAAAAAGGAATGAAGTACTGAGACAAGCTACAACATGGATGAACCTTGAAAACTTTATGCTAAATAAAAAGCCAAACATAAAAGGTCACATATTGTAGGATTCTATTTATGTAAAATATCTAGAATAGGTAAATCCATAATGACAGAAAGCAGATTGCTGGTTGCCAGTGACTAAGGGGAAGGAGTAATGGGAGTGATTGCTTAATAGGAACAGGGTTTTTTATGGCATATTAAAATGTTTTGATGAAACAAAATAGGAGTGGCAGTTATGCAATATTGTAAATGTACTAAAGGCCAGTGTACACTTTTAGATGATTAATTTTAGCTCATGTAAATTTTACCTTAATTAAAATACTCTTTGGATATGTTAAACAGAAGATTTGACACAGATGAGTAGTAAATTAGTGAAATGGAAAGTAGATCTCATTAAATTATCCAGGATGTCACAAAGAGACAATGAACTATGCATGCTATGTTAAATTACATACAGACAGAGTGAAATGTCTAGAGTTTTAGAAAGAGATCAAAGGCAAGATGGGAAGTGGCATATTTGAAGGGAAAACAACTGAAAAATTTCCAGAAATGTTTGTTGAAAGATTCCAAACCTCAGAACCAGGAACCCAAAAAGTCCCAAGAAGAATAAATAAAAGGAAATTCACACCTAGGCATATTCTAGTAAACTGTAGAATGTCTAAGGCAGAGAGAAGATCTTAAAAGCAGCCAGAAAAAAATCATTTTCAAAGCAATGATAATTAGACATATGGCTAACTTCTTAAGAGTAGTAATAAAAGAATAAAGAGAGGAATAAAATATTCAGTGTGCTGATAGAAATGTTATTAGTATAGACTTTCAAAGAAAGCAAAAATATCTTTCAATAATGGAGGCAAAATACTTTTTTTTAGACAGATAAAATTTGAGAGTTTTATCACCAACAGATCTTTGCTAAAGAAAATTTTAAAATGTTCATTTCAGGGGGGAAAATCCAGATATTAGTAACTAGTGGGAAAATCTAAATGTAATTGAATGATAAAACAATAAATTAATGTGTAAATTGTGTGATTATATAAAAGGTATAACTATGATAATATAGTATTTAAGTTGTGGAAAAAGTGATAAGAGAGTATTACGAGGTCTTATATTCTGGGAGAAAGGTAAAGATAGTAATTAATATGTTAAAACGTAGGCTGTCCTCTATATCCATTGTCCCTTTCTTATATAATAATGAAATCTTGATATTTAGCTGACTACATGACCATTTTTCAGCCTTTGAGGCTGTAGTGATTGACGTGTAGTGGATTGCATTTTTATTCCCAAATATAGGCTGCCCATCTTTGAGGAAGGATTATGTCACCCCTTCCCATCCTTCCTACCCCACTGACATTAGGTTTGGCCATGTAATTTTTAGTGCCCTCCCTTTGGGAAGATTGTATTTTCACACTCTGATGATGTCAGGCTTGGTTAAGTGAATTGTTTAGCCAATTAACTCAGTAGAAGTAAAATATGTCACTTTCTGAGTAGAGGTTTTCAAAGTCATCATCTCTTTTTTCTTTCTGCCCCAACTTTAGCAAGTTCAGGAAGGGACTACTCCTTCTTCCTGGGCCCATGAATAAAGAGCCAAAGCTGAAATGGACAGGTAATAATGAGAAATAAGCCTATGATAAAGCCACTTAGATTTTGGAGTTGCTCATTTCTGTAGCATAATTTAGCCTAAGGTGAGTGATACAGAAATTAATACCTAGAAATAAAGTGCTATTGTAATAACAACAAACAAACAATCGAACAAACTCCAATTTACAATACATGGTATTGACTTTCAGAATGTGAAGGGGGTGGCTAGGAAACTGTTAATAGAGGCTGGATAAATGAAGATCCACATTATGCAGTACTGAAACATTGAGAAAATTGTTGCCTATGCTAACTTGAAAGACAAATAAGGTTCCCAAAAAACTCAATATGAAAACTGTGGGAAAAAAGAATGAAATCATAAAGTTGTGTATTACCATAATGTAACAGCCTGAGATGACTAATAGAGTAAGCACGTCCACATGACTAAATATATTAATAATAACAATAAAGAGAGTAGATTCAACTCTACATTTAACAGACACAGATTTTCAGATTAGCGGTTTTTGCAACTCTAGCCATATGCCATTCACAAGAGACACATCTAAAACATAAAGATACTGGAGAGATTGAAAAAGGTAAGGGAGAAAAAGAAGCCCATAAGAGCAAGGAAAAGCTGGCATAAATGTCTAACTCCAAATTCTTTAAGTACATAGACGTAGCTAGAGCATTCTCAGACTAAGACAAATTTCAATTAAGAACAAAATAGTACAATTCCAATTCAAAAACAGCCTTGGAGTTCTTTATTATGGGTTGAATTGTACCTCTGAAAATCCATGTTTGTCTTATTCCTAGTGCTTCAGAATAAAACTGTATTTAGATATAAGGCCTTTAAAGATGTAATTAGGTTAAAATGAAGACATTAGTGTGACCCTCTAACCCATTATGTCCTTATAAGAAAAGGACATTTAGACACAAAAAGAAACACCAGAGATGCGCAGGCACAGAAAAATGACCATGTGAGGACACAGAGAAATAGCCATCTACAATCAAGGAGAGAGGCTTCGGGAGAGGCCAAAGCTGCTTGCACCTAGATCTTGGACTTCCAGTCTTAGCATTTTGAGAAAATAAATGTCTATTATGTAAGCCATCCAGATTGTGGCTTTGTTTGTGGTACCCAACTTGTGGTACTTTGTTGTAGCAGCCCTAGCAAACTAATAAAGCCTTAAATAATAGTAATTAATAGTGATAGCAGCAATAATGTAATACCCTAGATATTTTCAGGTCATTTCCTCTGCAGAATGCCAAAGATCAAAAAAGTGGCCATGTGCTATGGGAAGATGTCTTCTGGCAACTCCCTCCTTACAAAGACACTTTTAATAATGGGTTTTGGCACAGAGGTAACCAGCACTGTGCCCTGCAGCGGGTCTCACCATTGTCCTCCTCTTTGGGCAGCCAAAGGGAGCCAAAGATGCAATGCTGTCTGAGGGAGTGCCATCTGGGAAGAGGAAGCGGAGGGCTCTGGCTCCTGGATTCACCATTCTGATCCAGTTTGCTAACATTTGTAAGAAAAAGAAAGTCCTCTTTCTTTCACATCACATCAAGCTGGAGCAAAATGTGATTCTACATGCTGATAGTGTTGAGTTAATAGCCATATCATAATAATCATTTTAGAGAACATTTCTCTCCTACCAGTTCTTGCTGAACATATTTAGATTCCGGAGTTAGCATTAGGGGGTGAGCACATTTGTCCTTTAAAGACTTCAATTCCAAGACTTCAACTGCTCACTGGCTTTATCATTTGTTATTCATATGTGTTAATTGAATTGTTTAAATGTTTGTATTTCTTCCTATAAATGGATTCATTTAGAAAACATTTCATATCATCTCCAAGCTAATTACTTAATAAAAAAAGGTTTCTTTCATTTTTCATTTTCTCATCTCCATTCTTTCAACATCGAGGTCATGTTTCTCATCTGAAACTTCAATATGTGCTAACTTTATATTTCTATAAATTCATACATTGAGGGCTTTTTGTTTTTGTCCACTGTTTCTCCCCCTGGGAAGAGAAGCTGTATTTATATATTCCTACTAAATGCGAGACTTTGTTCTGCTGATCTTTTCTTTCTTCTTATCCCCTCAGGGAGATGGCTAGAAATCTGTGCAATCCTTGTTTAAAAAAAAATAAAGAATGAAAGACAATATGATACAGTTGGTCTCTGCTGATTACTTAAGGAGTCTGGTGACTGTGAAAACCCTGATCAAAGGCAATGGACAATAAAAGCCAGGATTGTGGGGGAAGAGGCTGTAGGGCAGCAGGATTTGGGGAAGAGTGGCAGAGCTTTGCCAATCATTTCTAATTCTTCTTATACCTTCTTCCTTCCCTTATTTCCTTCCCTTCTCTCTGCTTTTTTTTTTTTTTTGGTCGATCATTTTCCATTTTTCTGCATTTCATTTTCTCTTTTCTTCTTTCTTTCCTTCTTTCTTTTTTTCCCTACAAAAAAGTAAACTATTAGGTTGACTCATAGGTCAGATATGGTCAAATATCAGCAGTTTTATACCCTTCGACCTAACACAACAAACAAAATTCAAGGTTTAAAATTTTTACTTTTATATACTAAAAAAAGAGAATAATAGCACAATATTATTATTATTTTTTAAAAAAATAGAAGTTTTTCTTTTTTTGAGAAGGCAACATGGTTTAGGACCAAAAGTTTGGCTGTGGGCTTAGCCAGACCTGAGCTAGAATTCTAGTTTTGCAAACTTCTCTTTGCAAGATCTTGATCAAGTGACTTTGTCTTTCTGAGTTTCAGTTTCCTCATCTATAAAATAGAAATCATATCTATCTTATAGGATTTTTCTGAGGATCAATCGAGGTAAATATAAAAAAGCATGCCATCATATCAATAGGAGAAGGCAAGAGAACAAAAATGTTAAATCAAGCTGTATTCAGAGACTGCAATATGCTTATCAGCCCTGCAGCCAGACCATGAGGACACCTGCAGAACAAAGGATGATTCCTGCTGGGATTGCTATCAACCGATTTCCCGACACTGGGAAGGGAAAACAGGAAAACAGCGTCTTTAAGTGGCATTCTACACAAAATAAAATCATTCATTCTTTATGGCTAAAATCATAGAAAACATATGGATTAAAGGCTGGGAACTGCCAGTGAGCCTCTCACGTTACATACCCTTATTCTTTCACTCTACATACCCTTATCCTTCCTCACTCTATGCCCATATCAAAGGAAAATGGGTAAACAAAGTCTTTAAACTGTAACTCACATAAACTAAAGAATGACATAAACCGAATTCCCCAAACACTTGGGGTCTCTCTCAGTGTCTTCCTCTCTGTCTTTCCCAGGGCCTTTACTCTGTCTTTCTCACTGTCCCCATCTCTCTACTGCTTCTGTCCCTTTGCATCTCTCTTAGGTTCTCTCACTCTTTGTCTCTGAGAGGAGACCACACTCTGTAGAATGTTGTCTCTTTAACAAACTTTCTTTTTGACTTTAACCTTAGCATACCTTTGAATGCTTTCTTAAACTTCCCCCAAAACCCTCTTCTCTCAGTACAGGGCTTGAGTTAACCCCGTCCTCTAGGAATTTACCCTGTCCTTCATCACTATTACCTTATAGCCACTCTGCTCTCTCCCTACTTGGTCTCACTATCTACAATTTCAATCACCTCTTCTATGCTGGAGATCCACACTTTATGGTAAGACTTATTTTTTCCTGTCTCATTTGTTGTGAGAACCCATTGATTACATGATACCCTCTACAACTCACCACACCTTAGATGAGAAGCATTTGTTGCTAACCACTGGGCACTGTCCTGAGTCTCTCAGGCAGGTGAATGCTCCCCCTTGCTGACTAGACTTGCAATGCTCCATCCCTCTAGCTTCCGGGAAAATAATGGTGATACTTAGCTTTAAGCACCACAGGGAAAGGCATGGGCCCCTCAGTGGGAGGACTAACACACTTTTAAACTGAGACTCTGCTCTGATTGGTTTCTCTGGCTGTGATTTCCATTGTTCTTCACCTCAGCTTCTAATTTTCTCTCTGATGCCTGAGAGGGCAGCTTGCCCACTCCGAGGAGGACTCTCACACCAGATAGCCATGCAGTTTAGCAGGGATTCTTCCCTCATGCAGGGGAGGATCCCCACCAGATGTTTCTTATTCTTTCCCATCCCCCACAGTCAATGCAGTACTTTGGCTACTGGAGGCACCTGCTGCAGGTCACTACTTAAAGTTGTTTATTCTCCTTTACCATGAGAAACCAGTCATCCACACCACCCAAAACTCCTCTTGGCTGTTTTCTAGCTCATTAGGCTCAATTTGACCCACTAACTGAAGAAGCAGAAACTTATTTTCTTTCCCAACACTGAGGGGCCACAATATAGACTCCCTGACGAGGAAATCTGGCCTCATAATGGGAGTGTTAATTATAACATCATACTTCAATTAGATTTCTATTACAAATGGCTGGGCAAATAGTTGAAGATACTTTATATTCAAGACTTTTTCCTACTCCAAGAAAATTATTACCTCTTACAGGAATGTAGTTTAACTATTCTAGCCTTACTTCATACTAATAAGTCTACTTCCTCTTCTGAATTTTTCTTGGTCAAAACATCAGTTTTTTCCACTCCCCCTAACACAGCTCCCTTCTTTTATCCAAAACTTCTCCCATTACCAGGAAAATCTCTTCCACCATCTAAGACTTCCTCTGTGTCTCTATAGAAGTTCTCCCCTCTAGGAGAGGCTCTCAGAGAATTTGGACCCCGACCTGTCCACAAACCTTTTTCACTAATAGAACTTAAAAAGATCAAAGCAAACGTAAGAAGCTATTCTGACAACCCCGATGGGTATATTGATACCTTCTAACATATTATGCTTGTTTTATAACTTAACCTGGAAAGACACCATGATTATTCTGGCACAGACCTTATCAGACCAGGTGTTAGAGGCCCAGGCTCACGAGAGGGAATGAAGGACAGAATCAGGCATGCCCAGATATGTGACCTTTCAAGGCCAATCACAGCCCAGGTCCACAAGTACCCAGCTCCCAGCAGCAAAGAAATCATCAAAGTGTGCCGTTTGTCACTGACCTAGCCACAGGACCAAAAAATGTCCTAACAAGGAAAAGCTTCTCAAATCTACTTGCTACAAATGTCAGTAGCTGGGTCACTGGGCTACTCTCTGCCTCAGGGATCGAAGGACTTCTGGGTTAGAGCCAGCCACAGGCTTCTAAATGGTTGCATGGGATCGAAGAGGCCTCCTCCAGTTGGCCCTATTGCAAGCAATTTTCATCTATGGACTGGAAGTGAGGGTACAAATGGATGTGTCAGGGAGGACAATTACTTTCCTTTTTAGATACTGGGGCCACCTGATCTGTCCTTATTTCCTTCTCTGGACCCTTAGGAGCCACTGGTAAAACAATTTCTCAATATTTCACTTCACCTTTATGTTACCTATGGGATAAGTATCCATTTACTCAAACTTTTCTCATTATGCCTCAATACTCAAGCCCTCTTCTGGGCCAGGACAATCCTCACCTTTTAGGCCAAGTCTTAGCTGATAATTTACAAGACTTACAACTTGAGTGGGGATCCACTTTTCTAAATCTCACTGACCCATAATTCTTTACTGCTTCAGTGGGGACAAACTGAGGTCTGCCCCCCACCCCTGCCCGTGACCCCAGGGTGATGCCGAATTTCACATCACCTCAGCAATGTCATTATGAAGTGACACATTATTGTGGCATGACACAAATATGTGTCTTAACTATTTTATGATGTGTTTAGGTGCTTTTTGATTAGAAAAATGAAAATTAATTCAGAAGTGCTACTGAACACCTGTAGTTTTTGAAATGATTTTTTTATTTTTTAATTATAGTTGATGTCACTTATAGTTTTTGACCAGTATATACAGGGTAGTTCAAAAAGAATTGAGCATGTTGAAAAAAATGTATTATTCAATAAATAGTAAAAATGTAGTAGGCACCAATTTGTAACACTTCTTTCATTTCATGTCTTGAGAAAACTGAGTCATTTTTGTTCGCATTCATCACAGCCCCAAGAAATCAACAAACAGGGCTGGCTGAGAGCACTGTGTTCCTCAGACCATAATCTGGCATCTTGCCTATATACAATGTAAGGTGAGACCTTCTTGCAACTCTGGAAGCACTGATGGAGTAGATAAGGTGAAATGATAAAACATCAGCTACCATTTTCAGGCTCACATGGAAGATCAAGTTGACTGTCTCAAATTCAGTGATGAAGCCATGTTCACTGAACCCAAAAATTTAATGTTCATAGTATCCACATATGGGGGAACCAGTGACAATGTGTGGTGATCGAACATGTACGGGATTTCTCAACAGGTAACGCCTTCGTGGTATATCACACACATGGGGCTGTGGGCCATTGCATGAGTGTGTGTGTGTGTGTGTGTGTGTGTGTGTGTGTGTGTGTGTGTGTAGAACATATTGTCAGGAGTCATAAGTCCACAGTTTCAGGAAGTCCTAGGGAACCTCATATTCCAGCAGGATGAGACTTCTCTCACATCTGTTGTACAGTCCAGAAGTGTTTTCATGAATATATTTCAGGGCACTGGGTAGGGCTTTCTAATTAAATATTGACTTAACTCTAAAATAGTGGCCACCTAGGTCCTCAGACCATAAAACAATTGACATCTTGTGGGGATACATCGAGAATCTTGCCTTCTTGAGGAAATGAAAGATTGCATCATGGCTGCCATTTCAACATTGACAGGATGCACTACAAAGAGTCTTAGATGAATTGACATGAAGGGTGTGTGTTGAGTATTTGTCTGATTATAGAAATTATTGTAATAGTTTCTTTCCAATTTTGGTTTTAACTACTTGATTGTCAAGAGATATGCTTTTAAACATGTTTAATAATTTTTGAATCACCTTTCATTAATCAATAGCTACTTACACTCTACTATGTGGATGTCTGAATGATTCTAGATGTAGATGTCTGAATGATTCTAGAGTCTAAAAAGAAATTTACATACTCAAAGAGGTTGGGAACATCTGCCCTGGGCTGGTTGACTGAACTCTACCTGGATCCCTATCACATTGTCTGAACTGACCTGCCATTTAGGCCTAATGGCTTCTCTGGGGAACTTTGTGAACTGTGTTCTACCCTTGTTGGAGCATAGTTCTCTAGATCAGTGGGCAACTAGCCCCTATTCCTCCTTCTGGTTTCTCAGGAAATAGATCACCCTCTACAGGACTTTTGGAGAGCAAGACTCACTATCAACTACATGGCATCATTTCTTATAATTTGATATGGAGACCTGGTTCATTAAGGGAAGAAAATCATTACCTTTTTAAAATTATGACCTTATTAGAAAGGAAAACATCACATTCTAGCCTACACCAGCAAAAACTGAGGAGTAAGAAATGACTAAGCCTGTGTTCTCCAGCTCATTTCTTCACTGGATAGCCCAGACCAACTCTGACAAAATTCTGGATAATACAGTGTGCTTTGTTGGATTCAACAAGGGTCTCATATAACTTTCAGCAGAATTCCCCTGCCATTTCATTGCCTTTGTCCCCACAAGACCCTGCCTCTTGAAGCCTCTGGATACCATCATTCCAGATGCCTCTCCTCAGCTCCAGCTGGAGAGAGGACATAAACACACATGGTTTTCCACAGCCTACACCAGCATTAAGAAATATTTTGGCTTCTAGTGCTCTCTTATTTGGGGTTATTTCTTGCTTTTAATTTTGTAGCTGACATCAAGCTGACAACTCTCAGAGAGGGGAAAAAAATGTCAAAACTTGGCAAATTGGCCGCACTTGTTCTTGGAAACAATACAGGTCGTCTAATGAAAAGGTGCACCAAAGCTCGAATTCTTGGAGCAAACATGTAACAGAATAGAAAAGCTGCTTGGCCTGACCTGCCACCTTGGTAGCTGTATCTCCCGGGCCCTCCCTAGATTTCTTCCTCTTTTCTCTCTGCCCAAGTGCTTCTTTGTCCTCATTCCTGGTACCACAGCCACTGTGGCTGCCCTTTTGTTGTAGATGCCCATTGTGTGATCTGTGTTTTTCCCAGGGGAGAGCATCATGTTGGCTCCATGGATTCAAAGTACTGAGGCTGCTGAAGGAAGATTGACCACAATCCACCTGGCATCCATCAAAGAAATAAAAAAAGCTGTGCTTATCACTGAATTGCCTGGTGTAGCCAAACTATAAATTAGAAGTATAACGGCCTCCTCAGCAGTATCACGTGGCCCGGGCAAGGCCCCTGGTAGTCCTTGGTCTTAGTAGCAGATATGTGTAGTTGAGCCCACTATGCCTTTAGCATGGGTGTGAACTTTGGTTTATTTTGTCCTTTTAAAGTTGGAATATATACGTACACACATACATACATGTGCACACATTAAAGAGTGACAACAAATGGGCCAAAATATAAACAGTGGTTTTCTTTGATTATGGGCCTGTGAGCACTTTTTTCCCCTTTTTGTACGGTTTACATTTTCCAAAGTTTCTATAATGAGAACTTAATAAGTTCTATAACTTTAAAAACATGAACAGTTACTTTCATTTAAAAATTTTTGAACATCAAAAATCCTAATATGTGTGAATGAAAATAAAAACAAGGTAAGTTTTGTTTAAAGAGTAGGCAAATTTCAATAGAGCAGAGCACCGGGGAAAAGTCAGTGCCAAGTTACAGCTCTGGCAAGCTTTCCCAAGCAGAACCCTCTTTTGCACTTCAGCTTTGTGTTTTGTTAGCCACCTGCCTTTTATAGCTAGCACACTCAGGTTTCCTGGTGAGACAGTGATGATCTTGAAGGATTTTAAATCAAAGAGAGATGTTTGCGAAGTATTTTCTTCTGCCAGCCGCCATCAAAACTTTACCAAATTTGCCTAAGGGTTGACAATCATGGGACTTCTGGAAAGAAGGCTGAGGGAACTGTCAGTTATTTTTGGATACACTCTGGTTCTTCCTACTTTTCTAAGCAGTCTCATAGGTGAGCGAGCTGGAGTTGAGGTGGTTTATCACCTCATAATTGCTTTACCCAATATTTTATGAAACTGAGGACAAATCTTAGTCAACATATTTGTCCACCTGTGATCAAAACAAGCAAGTCACCTCCATCCATCATTCCTTGAAATTTTTGCCACACAGTGCCTGAAAGAATTGACTGAACAACCTGGGTATTTGAGGATTGTGTAGACACAGTATTCATTGAAACATCAGTCACTTCTATAGGGAAACACACCTATTGTATCTGGCAAGGATATCTGATTGACTTGGAATTGGACTTGAGATTGGGAATAGAAGAGCTCCCCCAGGATACCCTGATCCCTCAATGTAAGCAAAGATAAATGGGAGCCCCATTCAGAACACTGTTTCAACCAAAGGGTTAAATTTTTCTTTCTTTCTAATTTTAGGAGTTATTTCAGAGAATGCACTGGTTCGAATTTGAGGAAGTTAATTTTGAGCTTTGAGAAAGCAGATCCTCTTTTCTTGTCTGCTTGCTTCTAAAATGGTTCTGCCAAAAATTTGATACAGATACACTGCAGAGAGATAATAGTGATAGAAGTCACAAAGCCAAGAATCACTTAGGGAAATGCAAATCAGCAGGCCTTCCAACTCCAAGGCAGCATTCTCAAATGATGAAGCCATCTTATATTCACCTGAGGCCCTCAGATCTGCACATCGATATATGAAATTGGGAGCTAATACACAAATATTGATTTTTCTAAGGGTGAGTGTCAATATTTACAATCCCAAGAGGTGGCAACTGATTGAAGCAAAACCAAAGTCAAATGGCGACTGCCAAGGTCATGGTTAAGCAATAATCCTGCTCTTCACAATACAGGTCAATGCCCCTGCCTCCGAACGGTGCCAGATTAATTAGACGAAAGTGGAATTTCACTCGTTCCTCTGGACATTACTAATCTCTATCGTCTAATAGCCAGGTAATGTGAAACTCAATATAATTGACTAGATGTTTCTATCACATAAGCTTAGTCTCATTAAAATCCTCTGGGGTGGGGAAGCTTTTTCAAATTAATTGCTCAGGACTACTTTCCCCAAAATGATGATGCTTCCACAGTGGTGTGTGCCCCTGAGAAGCATGGCCATAATGCTGGGAACAGGTTTCTTTTCTGAAGCATGAAGGGTTAGACCAGGAGGTTGAGAACACCTGGCTTCAGGATAAAGTCCATTCAAAATTAAGAAAATAAATAGTAGTGATTCCTAACCCTGGCTGCACATTAGAATTCCATCACTAGAGATTCTGATCTGAGTTCGTTTGTTCTGGGGCACAAGCATCTGTATTTTTAAAAATGTCCAGCCAGTACTGAGAACCACTGGTATGCAAGGTCCTCCAACTACCTTTCTCAGTACATCTGCTGCCCCTCCACTATATGCACCCCATATCCTAGTCTTCTATTTGCACTTACCTGTTTTTACTGCCTGTATAAGGAGTTCTCCACCCATATCTGGACATGGCCACCTATTCTTCTTTCAAGTCACAGACTGTTGCCTCCTCTCCTTGCACATAAAACTTTCTCTGATAAGGTCCTGACTCATAAATCAGATTTCATTTTTTTCTCCTCTACACACCTTCAGCAAACTACTCATCAAACTAGGGCAACTGCAAGTTTACAAGTTTCTTTACCCTGCTAGATGGTGAGCTCTCTGAGGCAAAGACCATGCATAACTCCCCTGGGCATCTAGTGTGCACCTACTCTGCTTAGCAACACAAATCACAGTAGCCACTCTATTAGTATCTGGTAAGTTTATGTTTGGGACCAGGGGCTTTCAGAAATCAGGGAAGACCTGGGTCATTTCTATATTTTGGGGTGACCAGAATATTTTTAAATTTCCCAGTTCTTAATTTGAGGCTCTCTATTCACACAAGATGTGAGCCAAATGTCCCCTCCACCTTTCTTCCCTATGATGTCCTCTTTGGGTTCAGTTGGGATAACTCAGATGAGTTCAACCCTGAGAACCCCACATGCAGCAGTGACACACAGAATATAACTCTATTTCCTGACAGGAAAGAATGGCAGATTTGATATGTATGCCAACCAGAAGATGGATGACTATCAAGATAGTCAGTGGTAAAATTGTGGGGTAGAGTGTTTATGTTGAATGGGGGGCTAGGAGTCCTTCCTCTCTCCTGTTTCAAGGCTTCTGTGCAGTCTTGGCCATTCTCCCACTTTAGATTCTTCAGTCTTTCCATTCATTGTATAACTAATTATTGAGTGCAAAAAATTTATAATTCAGCATCAACACAACATTTCTTGTGTACACAGAGATGAAGCAGACCAGCAGGATCAAAATAGTGTCAGCATCAAAACTTGCAGGATGGGTGTCTGTGGCTAGAAGAACATCCCAGAATCTTCTTTTCAGAAATGCTGTGTAGCAAACACTCTTGACGGTATAGGAAATAATTTTGTGTGAAAAATCATAGATTTTAATGACTTTGAGCTGAAAGATATTTTCTGTACATATTCTGTACATGAAGAAGTTTTAAGAATACTTTAACTAATGTATTTCACTTCTAATTTCCTTTTTATGTATATGCAAGAGTTATATTTGATGAAATTTCGTGTTTAAATAAGGATTCTTTCAATGTGTCTAAAACAAAAATTCAAACCCTTGGTCTTGAATTTATTTTAAGTTGCTATTTTCTTAGTGGCACATAAAATAATGATGCCTATATTAGTTTTCCAAGGCTGCCATAACAAAGTATCACAGACCGGGTGGCTTAAACAACAGAAATTCATTTTATCTGGAGGCAAGAAGTCCAAGATCAGGGAGTCAGCAGGGTTGATTTCTTCTGAGGTCTCTCTCCTTGGCTCATAGATGGCTGTTTTCTCCTTATTCTATGGTCTTCCCTTTGTACCTGTCTGTGTCCAAATCTCTTCTTCTTATAAGGGTACCACTTATCTTGGATTAGGGACCACCCTAATAACCTCATTTTAGCTTAATTATCTCTTTTTTAATTTCCATATTTTATTTAATTGTAGTTGACATGCAATATTATATTAGTTTCAGGTATACAACACATTAATTAGACAATTATATAACTTTTGAAGTAATCACCCCAATAAATCAAGTACCCAGCTGACATCATACATAATTATTACAATACTACTGATTATATTTCCATGCTATACTCTACATCCCCTTGATTATTTTATAACTACTAATCTGTACCTCTTAATTCCCTCTCCCTTTTACCCATTCTCCCCCCCCCCATCTGCCAACCATCAAAATGCTCTTATCTAGGAACTCATTTCTGTTGTTTGTTTATCCTGTTCTCTAGATTCCACATATGACATTTGCTTCTCTGTCTGACCTACTCCATTCAGCACAATACCCTCTAAGTCCATCCATGTTGTTGCAGATGGCAAGATTCCATTCTTTTTTATGGCTAATATTCCCTTGTATAAACATATCACCTTTTCTTTATTCAATCATCCATTGATGGATACCGAGGATGCCTTCATAGCTTGGCTATTGTAAATAATGCTGCAATGAACATATGAATTCATATATCCCTTCAAAGTACTGTTTTGGGTTTTTTCAGATACCTATAAGTCAGATAACTGAGTTCTTCTTTGTCTCTTGTCATAGCCTTTGTTTTAAAATCTATTTTTTTCTGGTATAAATATTGCTATCCCACCTTTTTCATTTGTTTCCATTTTCGTGAAACATCTTTTTTCATCTCTTTACTTGCAGTCTGTGTATGTCTTTCAATCTAAAGTGAGTCTCTTGTGGGCAGCTTATGTAAGGGTCTTGTTAACTATTCGGCCACCCTATCTTTTGATTGGAGCATTTAATTCATTTACATTTAAAGTAATTGTTGATAGATATGTAGTTATTGCCATTTTATTATTCATATTTTTTATATTTTTTCTTTTTTCTTTTTTTTTTAAAAAGTCTCTCTAACATTTCCCGTAATACTGGCTTAGTAATGATGAACTCCTTTAGTTTTTTCTTGTCTGGGAAGCTGTTTATCTGTCCTTTGATTATGAATGATAGCCTTGCTGGATAGAGTAATCTTGGTTCCAGGCCCTTGCTTTCCATCACTTGGAATATTTCCTGCTAATTCCTTCTATCCTGCAAAGTTTCTGTTGAGAAATCAGCCAACAGTCTTACGGGAGTTACCTTGTAAGTAACTAACTGCTTTTCTCTTGATACTTTTAAGATTCTTTCTTTGTCTTTAATCTTTGGCATTTTAATTATGATGTGTCTTGGTATGGGCCTCTTTGGGTTCATCTTGTTTGGAACTCTGTGCTCTTTCTGGACTTGTATGTCTCCTTCCTTTATCAGGTTAAGGAAATGTTCAATCATTATTTTTTGGAATATGTTTTCACTTCCTTGCTCTCTCTTTTCTTCTGGTATATTTATGATTAGAATATTGGTATGCTTGATGTTGTCCCAGAGGCCCCTTAAACTATCATTTTTGGATTCTTTTTTCTTGTTGCTCTTCTGATTGGAGGTTTTCTGCTATCTTATCTTCTAAATTGCTGATTCAATCCTTCACTTCATCTAATCTACTTTTAATTCCTCTTAAGGTATTCTTTATTTTAATTATCATATTCTTTATTTTGACTGGTTCTTTTTTTAATGTTTACTATCTCTATTTTTATGTTTTCTATCCCTTTGTTAAAGTTCTCACTGAGTTCATTTACTCTTCCCCTAAGTTCATTGAGAATCATTATAACCAGTGTTTTGAACTCTGCATCTGGTAGATTGCTTGTCTCCATTTTGTCTAGCTCTTTTTCTGAAGTTTTGTTCTGTTCTTTCATTTAGGACATGTTTCTTTTTCTCCCCATTTTGGCTGCCTACTTGTGTCTGTTCTACATGTTAGGTAGGACTTCTATATCTCCTAGTCTTAATAGAATGACCTTATATAGTAGGTGTTCTGTGGGTCCCAGTGGCAGTCTTCCTGGTCATCTGAGCCAAGTACACCTGGTATGTTCCTTATTTGGGTTGTATGTGTCCTCTTGTTGTAGTTGAGCCTTGGTTGCTGTTTGTTGGTCAATGGGAGAGCTTGACCCTTGGGCTGAGTAATTGTGATGGCTGGCTGTGACCAGTGGAAGAGTTGTTGTGCAGGGGCTGACCCTACAGAGCAGATTCACATTAATAGGGCTCTGGCACCTGCTCTGTCTGCCTTTTGGGTGTGTCATCCTCAGAGATGACCCTGAGTGGTGCTGCAGCTCAGACCGAAGCTGGCTACCGGGCATGCAGGCTAAGTTCAGCTGTAGCCTATGCTTTGCCTGGGGCCACCTGGCATGAGCCATCAAGCAATTAGCAGATAGCTGCCATTCATGCTGGGCTTGGAAATGCCTCCAGAGACCAAGCTGTACACCAAGGCCAGCTGCCACTAATGCCAGGCTTGGCGCTGCTCAGCAAGAGGTATGGGGCATGCTGAGGCCAGAAGCTGCTTGTTTAGGTTTTGTGAACCTTGAGAGATTTTAGGAAAGTTCACAGTATTGGCCAAGAGAGGCTGTTTCTATGGAAAATCCACCGAAAGCAGCTTGGGAAGGTCAGTACATTTGGGAGGGGCAGGGTCTCAGGGAATTGCTATGACAGGGCAACCAGTGTTAGCTATGTTGATGGAGACTCAGATGTGGTGCCTGCCTGGGTCTGCAAGCTAGGTGAGGGAGGACTCAATAAGGAAACAATGCCTTCCACCAGTACTTCTGTCTGGGAGAAAGTGGCTCTCCCAGCCCCTACCCTAAAGCCAAACAACTCAATTCCTCCCCTTATGTCCTGGCATCTTTCTAGGTGCTGTCCCAGAGCTGGATCTCAGACCAAGTGAGTCCATCACCAAGGAAGGCTGCACACAGACTCCTTAAAAAGGAAAGTCTGCAACTCCCTCAGCCCTCCATCTCACTCACCCACAATCTCCACTGGTTTTCAGAGCCAGAAGTTATAGAGACTTCTCTTCTTAGCACTGGAACTCTGGGCTGGGGACCCCAGTGTGGGGCCAGGAAATTGCTCCTCCAGGGGGACCTCTGCAACTGAGATATTTCTCTCAATTCTGAACCACCACACATGGGTGTGGGACTAGCCTGTTTCACATCTCTGACCCTTCTACCAGACTTAAAATGGCCTCTCCTGTGTATCCTCAGTTGTAGGACTTCCATTCAGCTAGACTCCAGGCGACTCCCAATGATGGCTATTCTGTAGTTTAGTTGTGATTTTGACGTGGTTGTGAGAGGAAGCAAGCACAGTGTTTACCTATTCCACCATCTTGACCAGAGCTCTAGCTTAATTACATCTTTAAGATTTATCTTCAAATACAAAAGACTTCATCTCATTTTGAGGTACTGGGGGTTAAGACTTTGAATAGGAATTTGGAGGGAACACAATTCAACCTATAACACTGCCTAACAATTGATGGCTTCTTAGTTCAATAAAGTTTAAGGTATAAACCTCAGGGGATTGTAACAATGTTAAATGAGTCCCTGGAGTATAAAAAGTACTATCTGATCCTTAGCTGTTTATTATTACCTACTTCATACAGTGATTGAGAAAGCTAAATGGGATAGCACTTTGAAAAGTGCTTAGAACAGAACCTAGCATACAGTAAACACTCAATCAGTATTGGCTACTATGATTAGTATTTATTTGGAAGTATTTTCATACTAGTAAAGCTAAGTTATTGAAAAAATTACAGATATCACACAATATTTTATAAAGCATAATTTTAATATTTTATTTTTAAATCTTAGAACTTGATGATTACATTGAAAACACTAGTGCATAAATAAGAAAGCAAAAGTTGGTAGCCATGACTTCAAGCATAATCCTTGCAAGATTACTTTAATGTATAAAAGTGTTTTTTAATTACCTAATAGTCTGGCACCACCTCAAGTCCTATTTTTTAACCCTTCTGTATCAAGCCAAAGACATCTCCAGTGAGTATGACACACTGATGCAAAATGCATTAAGCTTTTACGGCAGAGCCTCGAGACCACCAATAGCATCAAGAGATTAATAACTGGAGTAAGAAAGATAAATGTCTTTTATGAATAATTCAGCCTATCATTAGAAGTTAGAAACTTGAGAGCCCCAATACTTGAGAGAGTAAACAGAAGCCTGCCTTTAATGGGCTATAATTTTAAGTATGAAGAGGATGTTGCCAGTTGTCACTTAGATAAATTTTAAACCCACTTCTCAATGAAAAGAAACTCCCTCAAAATGAGGTCACCCAGCTGAGTCAAGTTTGAAATAGACAAAGGGATGAATACATTTCTGATCTGGTTTAACAACTGATTATCTTTGTCACCCTGAACAAGATAATTAACTTCTTTATAGGTAAATTTATAAAGTTTCTAAATCACACACATGTTTTATCTCTAAACTAGGCATACCCCCACCAAGTCATATTCTTTGATTCCTTCTATCCTCAATACCTAGAGTTTTTCACTGGTCTACCCTTATTAAAATTTCCCAAAAAACTCTAGAGATTTATAATATTATCAACAAATCTATTTTGTGCTAACAAAAGAAAACTAGTGATGGTAGTGTTAGGAAGAGTTTGTACATTTTACATTTGGCCTTCATATCCAAATCTCCCATCTTTGCCTTCAGACTCAAAAAAAGTGACTCAAATGACAGAAATCTCAATTCAAGTAGGAAAAAAGCATGTTGTCAAGGAAATACAAGTCTATAAGTTTTCATCCATAAGTCTGTGGCAGACACAAAGCTGTGTTCTCATCAAGCCCATTTCATGTTCTTCCTAGGCACAAAGCTTAAGCTACTTTTCCCAACCTCCTCTGCAAATGGTAGGTCCATGTGACTGAGCCCTGGCCATTGGGATGCATGACACTTCCAGGCCAAACTGAAAACTCCCAGAGCCATTCTCCTTTCTCTCATCTGCAATCTGCCACCCAGATGTTGATATAAGCCTAGAGACCACAATGCTCAGGGCAACCTTGAGAAAAAAAGCACTGAAAATGGGAGTGCCATAGTTTAGAAGGAGCCTGTATCCCAAATAACTGCAGAGGGCAGACCCCCCACCTCCCATACACACATTTACTGATCATGTTACACTGTGACATGAGTGAGAAATACACTTTTACTGTGTTAAGCCACTGAGATTTAGGGGTTGTTTCTTATAGCGCCTAGCTTTATTTACCTTGAATATCACAGATATTGGTTTTCCTGATAGGAATATTATGAAGATCAATTATTTATTTGTTTTTTAAAAAATTTATTCAACAAACATGTGTTTCAAATTCACCATGCAAGATTAACTCAGCTCGGTGTCAACTCACGAAGCAGTCTGATAATAATGGTTAAGACCTTGGACTTTGGAATCAAAATAGGGGTTTGGATCCTGTCATTTGCAAGCTGTGTGACCTTGATCACATTATTTAACTTCTCTGTGCTTTATTTTTTTTCACACATATGATAGGGGTAGTAATATCTGCCTCATAGGGTTGTCCTGAGAATTAAAGGAACTAATCAATGTATGTAAAATGCTTAGCTCCTTATCTGGTGTATATTTCAATAAAAGCTGATGTCATTTTAAAGACTGTACAAAGCTCTAATTTTCCACATTCAACATGAAATAAACTATTATTAACAGTCAAATTTATAAGTACATCTTACTTGCATAGCCATAGATCGATCCCAAATCCAATGATATTTCTGGAAGGGACTGAAGGGTTATGATTATAAAGACAAATTGCTCTCATTTGGACAAATAGTACACCCTCTGGCAGTGCATGCTGGGAAATCTCATTGTAGTTGAGGAAAAGTATAAAATTACTAGTAAGTTTATTTGCAGATTTGAAAGAAGAAAAGAGAGAAAAAAATGATAGTTATAGGAGGGTTTTCTGCCTTAGGCCCTAAGAAATGTTTTCTTGGTATTCTGACGCTTTTCCAGTGTGGTACGTCCATTAAATAAATACGTATTTCTCTTTACTTCTTCAAAACCCAATAATACACAGATTCATGTTTTTTTAATATTTTTCTATTTGTTTTCATAGCCCCACTGAATGTCTGCTGATTGGGCAATTCCTTGAGAAGATCCTGTTTATCTTGTCCTGCCCCAGTCAAGAGTTTTTTTTTTTTTGGAAGAAAACACAAAATGCCATTTTAGAGAAAGGATTCAATGGCCTAGTATTCAGAAACTCCATTAACCTGGAGTAGGAGCAAAAGAAAAACAACACAAAGCAAAAACTAAACCAAACTCTAGATACATTAACATTGAGACTCCAGGCCCAGAAAAATACCTTCTTAAAAAAGTTTATATTATGTATTTTTTCCCTAGGCCTATTGTCCTGGTTTCAATTATTGATAGCTAATGAATGTGAATTTTTATGATATGTACAAAGGAACTGAAGAGAATGAAAAATGTGCTTGAGTAAAAAGTTAGTGACTTGCTTTCTGAGAGAAGCATAGCCCAAACCAGGGTACAAAAACCCCCTCCTTGCCTATTCCATACCCATGGGTTTTACCAAGAATGAGAGTTTGGGCAAAGAATCCAAAGCATTAGAAGCGAGAAGGCAGCAGCTTCCTACAAAGCAAGTCAGGAAGATAGCTTAATCTATTTTCCATTACCAACTGAAGGGATTTCATTTGTCCAGACACCAAAAAGGTCAATGTGAACTTTAAAATCCCCATTTTATTTGTTCAGCCATTTGTATAGGACAGAGGACAGAGCCATTGTGAGAGAGAAACACAATTTTGTGAATCTAACCTCAAAAACTGGAGAAAAGTAGGAGCAGCCTCTTCTGGGCACTGCCCCATATGTGATCAAAGATGGTCAACAATGCTCTGAACCTTCATTCTCTGGAACTGGATGCAGAAAAGGGCCTGAGAACCAGCCTCCCTGAAGGGATTAAATCCTGAAATTTCTGAGAAGTTTTTTGAACAGTCTTAAGTAAGGTAGACTAACCATATATATATACTTTTAATGGTCTGTCTTTCACATTAAACAAGAGTGTTGTTTGTAAACAAGAGAAGAAAGCCTGTCAATTTCACCATCTGGTGTCAGAAAATTAGCCTAAGAGAGTTAACTGATTAACTTCTGACACCACTTTCAACCTAAATTAGGTCCAGGATTTCTTTAGCAGCCTCAGTATCTTCATCTGACCCTCACCAGGAGGAAGCGGATGGCTGTTTTCATCTCATTCTCCCTACACCTACATTAGGAGTCTTTGGGACTGTCTTTGGGAAGTTTAGAACTGAACAAGACCTCAGGAACATTATAAAGCAACAGGAAACCGTAGAACAAGTCCCTGTCAAAAGGAACTTTCCAGGCCTGGAAGTAACTCCTCCTGAACCAGACTACTTCACAACTCTTGGCTGTTTATGAAACTTTTAAGTCCAAATTAGGAACTTGATATCAGGTCAGTGTGTGTTACATATATTAACTCAATTTAATCTTTAAAATAGCCCTATGAGGCAGAATGATCATTATCCCATTTTATAAATGAGGAAACTGAGGCTCAGAGAGTTTAGATAACTTCTCCAGGGTCACACAGCAACTAAGCAGCAAAGCTGGGATTCAAGCCCAGAGAGCATGACCTCAGAGTTTATGGACTTTCCTAAATGTCCTACATTTTCTAAAATATGAAATCCTTAAGAAAAGAAGAAATGAATCTCTGTTGTTTGAAATACAGGCAAATCAGTAGGAAGCTATTTTTAAGTGGCATAGCCTTCCTAACACTACTTACATCACACTTGGCAGGAGTCCATCTATTCCTATTAGGCTCACCCTGGTAGATACCCCAGGACTGCCCAGCTTCAAGAAGTTTCTCCTATGCCCTGTAGTACACCTTCTTTAGGACATCATTACCCTGGCAGATCAAGTACCATGTGAGGAAGCTACTCTCAGTCTCTTTAACCAAATAAGTGTATTCACACTTTTCAAGATCCCTGATTATGAGCCTGAATAGAAAATTTTGTTTCTGATTAATAAGCACCCTTGCCTTTATGTTTCCAGAGAAAACATTCACCTTAATAATATAATGCTTAATACTGAGATGTGCATCAAAGGAAGGGACATGGCAGTGGGAAAACAGTGATGTTGGACCAAGTTAAAATGTCATGCTTTTTAAAAGTATTTACCCAAAGTAAAGAATTTATACCCAAATTCTATATTTGTAAAAGGTACTGCAATGCAGGGATTTTTGTTTTTCTTTTTCATTGGTGGTTTCAGGGTCCTTTTACATTTTTTAGAAAAGTCCTGGATCTGGAATTGTTCAACCATCAGGCTGGCAGACCTTGGCACAGTGACATTACTGCCAAGTTCAGGACAAATCTGTTTCTCCCTCTGTTCCCATTAGAACCTTCATTCCTACATTTAGAACCTGACACGTGCCAAACACCCCCATTACTCCTTGTCTGTCATTAAAATGTGCAGCTAAACACTGGGTTTGAAATATATCATTACAACAGTCTGAACACCAACCCAAGGGTATTCAAGAGTCCCCAGAAGGATCAGGGTGCAAGACTAAACTGACTCAGATTGGCCAAGATTCAAAATGACATTTAAAATCAAGCACAAAAAAAAGATTGTGCCTATGAAAAGAACTAGATTGACACCAATAAAGGCACAAAAGCTTGAGTCTTGTGTTTTCTAGGCTTCTGAGGGCCTGCCCTTCTTTGCCTTGCCTGCGTGACTCATTCTTATGGGACAGAAAAAAAGGTGCTATTGAGGAAGAAGCCTGGCCAAAGATGTGCCAACAGACCAAACCCTTGCAAGAATGACTTTCCCTAACTCTTCATTCCTGAAAACCAACTCAGTTCCAGTCAAATCAGAGGGAAGTTGGAGGTGATAGGATGAGGGTACTGGAGGGGACATCTGGTTATTATAAAAATTGAAAATAATAACATTTCAATGTAATTTTATTGAGGAGCCTAAAACATAACACCATCATGTGATATAACCTATTCTGTCTGGTCAAGTTATGTTGGGTTATGCTACAATAATAAGCAACTTCAAAGTTACAGTGGCTTAACCCAACAAAGGTTTATTTTCCATCATATTACCTGTTCATCACAGTTCAGTAGGGAGGCCTTGCTCATCATAGTCTTCAGAGACCCAAGTTTGCCATAGTCTTCAGCCACCATCTCTAATGCTATGGATCAAATGCCAGAAGAAAAGAAAGCCCTGGAGGGTCCCAGATTGACAACTAAATGATCTGGCCTAGAAGTGACACCATCTGATTTGCTCAAAATTCATTGGCCAGAACTAGTCACATGCCCCCACCCAAACACAAGAAGGCCAAGACACGTAATCCTACGATTTACCAGTAATGACTACCACTGACACCCTAGGTCACATCTCTAAGAAGCAAAGTTGGAATTCCAGAGTCTAACTTTCCACACACCATGGCTCTAAAATAGGAGTGGAGCTTACAGATCTTTGGCCAAATCTGCTTATGGATTTGATCCAGAGGGTTCTCAAGGATGGGAAAAGGAGAACTAGTTAGATTGCTTTCTATAGCTTAAAAGTCTAGCTTTGGCTAGATACCTCATTCTTACACAGAAGAGATCGGAATCCTTGACTTAATCCCAGAAAAATTAATTCCCTTGCTCATCTTGAAGTTCTCCAGATAGAAGAGAATTTGAAAACATACTGAGTATTCTGGACCCTTTATGGCTGGTGACCTTGCATTCTAGAGAAATGAAAAACAGATATCTGGAGCAGGGCAGAAACCCTGGGGGACAATTTTCTGACATTGGTTCCTACTCCTGTGAGAGGTCTGTGATATCTGCATTATCTGTAAAATGCTAAAGAATACTTCTTTCCCAGGTGTGTATGGCTATTTTTAGAAATGTGTGCAGATCTTACAATCTATAACATGTACATTTAATTAAAAAGGGATACTGAATTTATTTTATCATTACATATTTTCTCAATCAACAGCTCCTCAAAGCACATATAGCATAATGTGGGAGAGGGGTGAGGAGTGGCAGTGGTCTGCCAATTTTTTTTTTTTTATGATATAAAAATTTAAAGAGGTCTTTATAGTGTTAGAAACCTCTGCTCCCTGCTCAGACCTTTTTGGTAAAATTTCTGGGCAAAAAAATGGAATAAGTAAATTTCATTGGTTGTTTCAGAAACTGATATTTGTCTTCTAGGAGAATTATGCCATTCAGGGTGGGGTGAGGTAGAAGGATGAGTGGCATTTTGACAATATCAGCCTAAAGCTCCATATAAACAAAAACCCTGCCTGCTGGCAGGTCAGTGTATGTGACATTTGGTCAAGGGGCATTGTGAAAAGCACTAAATCAACAATTACAGAGCTGAAATGAGGGGATTATACACACAAATCCTTCAGCATTCACTACAGTGACTGAATGCCTAACATCACCTATTTCAGATGAGTCAGGGTAATCTGCCCAAAGTTGTAAATAAAGTGAAGGGTAGATAGAGGTCAGGATCATGGCAATACCCCAGACCATGAGTTTCCATCATGTTAGCAAAGACAATAAATTCCATTTTCTGGCTATTTCCATCTGTGGGGTGGCTGGTGGTGGTGCAGAATGGGGAATCAGAGCAACCTCCTTTCCATCTCATTTATATTTTTAGCCAGGACTCTCCTTCTTGGCAGCGTCTTCTGGAAGGGCTGATATATGCCAGCTGCATACATATCTACTGCTGGGGAAAACCTCCCTGTTGATTGTTTTCCCTGTGAAAGTTACCACAGCTCAACACATGAGCTTTGTAGGTGAAACCAACTTGCTGCAGCAGTCACAATTTCTAGGGCCAATGAAAGATCTATAGGCTGAAGGCAACCATTTATGACCTGAGCCCAAGGGAGCAGCTTGCTATGAGACTTGCTCTGAACGCTGCTCCATAAAGGCATAATGTTCTGGTTAATCCAATCAAATCCTCTATTTGGGGAAACAGTGGTAGGCAAACCGCATGACAGCCTGTCACTTCAGATGAGATTACTGTCATTGATCAAGTATGTACTATTGTTGGAATTTCTGGGAACCAGGAGGACCATATAGCTAATAAGGCCAAGGAAATGATTTCCTGTATTACCCTGAGTCCCCAAGTGTCTTTGAAATAAGTTCACATCAGTTAGGACATGTAACTCTTTCTTTTGTTTTTCTCTTTAGAGATCTATTAACATTATTCATTCACACTATGGCAATCCTTTTACTTTAATGATACACAGTGAGCAAAAAATGAAATAAAAATTCCATCCTTGGGTCATAGAACTGCTTATTCACATGGTTTTTCACCCAAGGGCCAAAGCTGATTGCGCTAAGTTCTCTTCCCAGGTCTAGGAGTCGAGGCAGGGAAAGAGATTAAAGAAGGGAGATGGGACAGGCCTGCAGCTGCTGGCATGAGAAAAGCCCACTGTGGGCAAAGATAGACTTGGAAAAAATATACAAATCAAAGCACCAAATCCAGAAGGAGCTGACAAGTTCCCAGTCCCAAGAAAAGCATCTGCAGCTTGCTCAAGCAATAGGAGTAGGAAGATGAAAGCAGACAGAACACAGGGAAATTAGCTGATGTGTTGATTTACAGAGCCTGGCTCCCTCTTATAGAGAACCCTTGGAAGCAGGTGGAGAAGTTGGCAAAGGGGAAAATGTTTAGACTTCACTTTCTGTGTTTGGTGTCAACCCAAGGGCCTCTTAGAGTCAAAAAATTATTGGAGAGTAAAGAGCACAAGCAGCAGAGGGAATTGCCTCCAGCCTTTGCTCAACAAGCCATCTTCTGGTAAGATTAGAATCACAGAGCCCATCAGCCAGAACCCATCTCTGAATGTCCAAGGTGAATGGTTTACACACTCAGAAATAATCCACTGCAGCAGCCTTGGAAGACAATTCCTGAGCTAGGCCCAAGGTGAGGAAGGGCCCTGCAGGCTGCCAGAGAAAACTAACAGGATACTGTGAGCTAACGTAGTGAACCCAGATGAAAGAAAAGACTACCCAGATAAAAGAAAGGACTTAAAAGGAGTAGAAGGACAGCAGAGCACCTTCTCACTTATGAAGCAGCCCCTTGAGGCAGGCAGTGAAAGAGCTTTGAATGTGGCCCACCAATCTGCACTATGAACAATCTCTCAGGCAGTTGGTGCCGTGAGCCACATTTTGACGGATGGAAGGTTTTAGAGGACTGACTTGTGTGGCATTCTGTGGACATAGGAAGCATAGTTTGCAATTTTCAAATGTTTTTGTAAATCTCTGAAAGACAGAAGGTTGCTGTGTTGGAGAAGAGGTAGAACTTGGGCAGATGATAAGCTGAGCTTACAAGGCCAGCCTGCATTAGTGTCAAGAGGGTATACTTCCAGGCTTCTGTGTTCTCTTCTCATACACAGTGGCAGGATCGAGAGAAGAGTAAAAAGGATCTTTTGGGGGCAGGGAGATAGCAGGGGGTCCTGTTCTAATGGTATTGGGTGCCAGTCATCTGTGGAAGTGGAGCCCTTCACACAGACTCAGTCACAGTTGACTTTTGAAACTTTTGTGTCTAGGGTGTGTGCATGCCTGCTAGCTAACACTCTAACGCAGATATTCCCTTGGCCTTGTTGAATGTAGATATGTGAAATAAAGATCGATGCCTCAGTTTTTTGCTCTTATATTGTCACAAAGCCTACCACATAAGTTGTGACCTCTCTTGTTTCTGAAACTGGGGTCTAAGTAATTTTTAATAATCCTAGACATTTTTCCTTTGAAGATTTTTTAAATGATAATCTAAAACAAAAGTTTTACCACTTATAAAGGCAAAACTTTTTGAGGGAAGTACTAACTACCATTTGAAAGTCTTTTCCCATAGAATAAAACTTGATTTTTTTAAGTCAGTATCTCCAGCTGTGGTCTTCAGAAACATTAAGAAGTCTTCAAATACCTTCTCAGGGATCTAGATAAATGGCTTTTTTCCCACCTATTAAAAGTGAAAAGCACTGTTTCAGTGCATTGCAATATAATTGTAGTTTTAAATATATGGACCTGGAAATGAAATTCTCCCTGGCTTTATAATAACTTTGGGTGGAAAATCTCCAAGGATGAAATATATTGTGTGCCAATTCATTTGCATTCAATTCAGTTCAATAAATATTTATTGAGTCAT